>RZIQ01000041.1:0-214597 GCA_003992365.1 Aureobasidium sp. P6 | reverse complement strand
CAATTATACTGGATACTCTTACAACTATGAGTCTCCTGTGGACGAAACTAATGCTGTTGCTACCTTTCAAACCAGTTGCATGTCTCCCGCATACGTCGCCCTGGATGATGTTTCTGTCGTTAACAGCGCCTTGGCTGCTAGCTCTAGCAGTGTCAATCTTGTATCTACTGCTACTACTACCGTGTTCCGGACCGAAACCGTCGTGCAAAGTCAAGCTTTCACACAGATCGAGACGACAACCTTTATCAGTGGCTCAGAAGTCGTCCTGACCACCACCGTGCCTACCATCGTCTACATGACGGCAACTGTCGATCGTCCGTTCACAGAAACCAGAACCGTTTCAACTCTTCTCGTGTCAACTGCAACTGCCACTACAGCCGTTCCCCAGTATGTCAATGTCACTGTGTCAAGCGTGTCGACAACGACGAGTAAGTGGATATCGTCATCTTCAGATCCTCACGCTGACCCAACGCAGCCACTCTGACATCGACAATCAACTCTACCGTGATTTCTTATCAGCCCTCTTTGGTTGTTCAAACCGAATATGCTACGTCGACTGCTCTCTTCACAACAACGCAACCAGGCCTTACCTTGCCAGCATCTACTTACTATCAAGATCCATCAACAGCGTATGTCACGCTCGACCCTTCGACTGTAGTGGTTACGTTGCAGCAGCCAGTTGTCACAGTAACTCCTGAACCAGTGACTTTGACTTCGATTGCGGATGCTCAGACATCCCTGATTGTTTCGTACATGAACGTAACTCAGACGCTACCCGTGACCTTGCCTCAAGAGACTGCATACGTTACGCCTTCTCCAGTCACTGATTATGTGACCCTGATTCTTGAGCCAATTACGACCACGATCTTTGTCTCGGTTACTCTTCCACCCTTGACCGAGACACAGACTTTTACTTTGCCCCCTGGAACGGAAACCCTACAGGTCACAGAGACGCTTCCACAGATTACCGAAACACTGCCTCAAATCACTCAAACCCAACAAGTCACGCAATACGGTCCGACAATCACCGAAACCTATATATCCTCGGAAGAGCCGTCGTACAGTTCCATCTATGTGCCGCCGCCTCCATCTGGTGTGCCTGCGGTCGCTCTCGCACGCCCGACAGCCATCGTTGGAAACCTCAGTGGATCGCCCATCTCTGTGGATGATCGAGCATATTCGGTTTGGCAGACTCATTTCGTCTCGGAAAGACTATGCGATGCTGACATATCTTTTCCAGGTGTCTCTTCCCGTCAATCTGACACTCTACGGTCAATCCAGCGCAAACGTCAGAGTGAGCTCGAATTCTGTAAACAACATCTCAGCCCCTTATTCTGAAAGCCCTTTACTGACCTTTTGCGCAGCTCATCGGCCTGACGGACCTCAATTGGGAATATGTCAACACCCCGCTCCCCTATTACTCGGATTACGGTGTTTATCCCAATTGCCTAGAGCAAACATACACAGACGACCAAGGCAACATAGCAAACTACTGTTTCGGCGACGCAGTGGCCTTTGGTCTTTGGGATGATCTCTACATCTACCAAGGCACGCAACAGGGCATCTATTACGAAGTAGATGGCGTGGCACCCCATCGACGCACTTCGTTTGAGTTTTATATCAGCCACATTTCGGATTCGCGACAGTATTATCACTTTTTGATGAACTTTTGGGAAGACAGGCCAAATGTCGTGAATTACCAGTATCTGAATGTCAGTGATCATGGAATCAGCGCGACCGTTGGCGTGCAATGTAACTCGGGTGAGTGTTTTTCTTTGTTTTCTATTTTATTTTTTTTTATTTTTTTTGCTTTCTGGGCTTGACATTTGAGGTTGGGGAATAATACTGACATGTGCTATCAATGGTTTTTTAGTTCAGCAGTTCATGCAGTACTCGTTCAACCAAGCAATCGTGTGTCCGGGCTTGCGCATCACTTTCAACACCACGCTAGGCGCCGGCTCGTATACTGTCGACGATCCGGGCAATTGCTCTGTCCCGGTGACGCCTGTTGACAGCAGCAACAATGGCGGCGAACCCGCCCGTATCGCACGCATCTTGAAGGCCAGACCTGACTATCGTGGCGATACTGCAGACTATCCCGGTAAAGGACTCTAAGAAGGACATTGGCTTTGGAAAATCTTTGATGCAACAGCAGGGTTCCTTTTATCATATTGTTAGTCTTGGATACGAAACATTATCGAGTCTATGTAGTCATGTCAAATCGATCTGATTCTTGTCAAGATGAAACTTGTCTTCTTAACAGAGTCTAGGGACGTTGTAGACACCGCACTCTTGCCAATCATTGATCATCTCACAGCTCCAGTTGTCAGCATCATTGCTGTCACCCGAACCGCTGTATGTAGTCCTGTACGGGAACCGGCAGTGATGTCTCTCCATCTGCACACCCTGACTAGGGTCATCATTGACGAATTTGGTTCCGGTCATGGTGTCAGGTGCCTCGCCCTTCTCGACCCAGTTGACAATATCCCAGACCACATTCGAGCTGCCATTCTGAGCCTTTCCGTTCTGGCCGAAAGCCCAGGCCCCGACACCGCCAGTGCAATGGTACATACCGCTAATACGGAAAAAGCGGAGGAATTCATCGAGACCGGTGTGGTCAAGTCCCATGTCGCGAGCGACATTGAGGTAGTAGCGTTGTGAGTTTTCTGCTGTGATGGCAGGGTCCATGAGACCATGGTACATGATCAACTTTTTGCCCGCGGCGTGGAAAGCGCTAAGATCGCTGTTGAAGGATGAAACCGTGCCGTGAAGCTCGTCAGTCTCGTCAGCCTTTGAGTAGTCGGTCTGTGAGAGAGTTGAAGGGTTCCAGGAAGAATCGTTCCAGACGGCTGCGCCGAACCAATCGCTGACGTGGCCTTGAACACCATGCAACACGCCGTTTGTGGATGCGTAGAGTTCGGCTCCAGGAGAGAGGCGAGGGTAGTAGAGGTTTCCCTCTTGGTCATAAAGCTGAGAGAAGACGTTCCAAACGGTGGAGGTTTGTTGGAAGGTCAAGCAGTTATCGGTCTGGCCGTCAGTGCAGGTCAAAGTTGTGGCGTTGAAGTCGCATATGGTCGAGTCTTCGATGATGCCATCAGCGACGCCGTCAAGAGGCTCGTCACATTGCCTGAGAACCTCATTGTGGACAATGACCCAATCGTCGTAGGTCAGATACTTTGGATCGCTCTCATCGGCGCCAGTCAGGACATACATTCTGCCAGACCAATCGATGTGGTGGTTGAAGTCACTAGCAGCAGATCCCGCAATGATACCATCGAAGTCTTCCGGGTACATCTGAGCAGACTGAAGAGCCTGACGACCTCCATTCGAGCATCCAATCATATAATTGTAGCTCGCAGATTGACCGTAGTTGGTCTTAATGACTTGCTTGCCAGCCACGACAGCAGCGTGACGAGCTCTGTAAGACCAATCCACAACCAACTCATTGTTGTTGAGGAACTGTTGGGCATCCATTCCAAGGTATTCAGTATTATTGTGGCCTCCGTTATCTCCGACGACGGCGAATTGCAGGCTGGTGGTATAGATCATGTCGTCGTAAGAAGGGCAGCCGGAGAGGCCTTTGTTGTCAGTGGCCCTAATACCAAGTCAGTCATGTTCTGCCATCTACCTGTGCAAGGATACGCAACTAACATGAATCTGCCGTTCCAGGCATCAGCTCCGGTGGGAAGCCAGACCTCGACGTAGTTGTTGGAAGCATAGCTGGTGGCAATATTAAGTTGTACTCTGCGAAGATCGACCTGTACCGAACCACCATTGCAGTTGGAAGGTCCATTGGAAAGAGTGAGAGCAGTTCCAGCAGTAATATCCTCACAGCCAGTAACAGTGACGTCTTGATCGGGGAAGGTCAAGGCTTGAATCAATGTCTCACAGCTAGAAACTGCTTGAGCTGAAGAAGTAGAAATGGCGGCAGCAGAGGTAGAAGAAGTGACAGCAGCAGAGATGCTAGAACTAGCTGCTGCTTGAACGGTCGAGGCTGCAGCTGCAGCACTGCCGGCATTCTGCTTTCCCGACAAGTGGAAGATGCTGTTGATAAGCTGGCCAATCGAGATGAAGTGCACCATGGCGAAAATTGGCCCTCGAAAGGGAAAAAAGAAACGAGTGACTCGAACGAGACGAGAAAGAACGATCGACTACCGGCACAAACGAATGGCCGGACTAGAAAAGAAAAAAGAGCTGTAGAGAAGAGCAAATGAACCGTAAAGATGGAAGCACTTACCTATCTATACAACCCACCAATCTAGAATCGATATTGGATCTACGACAAGGATACGCGGCACATCCTTTCGCAGCGAGGAAAAAATAGCAACTATCTCCATCTCAATTTCCGCGTGAGTAAAAGGCCCATGTCGTTGCTTGCATGCGGCTCAGAGAGAGATGCAGGTACAACACGGCACGTAGCGGCATGCGATCTGCCCTTGCGCCGAGCACCCCCGGCCCGAGCACCGCACGAGTGTCGCATGTAGGGACGAAATCAAGCACCAGCCACACCTGCCATCTCAAAACGGCTATCCATAGATCTTTGGACCACGAAAGAACGTCGTTCGTAGGACAAGCTTCCTAGATAAAGAATAGCATGTCTGTCATACTTACAAAACACATAAAAACACATGAATCGTACCGAGCACATTCTCGCAATCGAGTCAAATCCCATGCCATCGCAAAGGCATCAAAACAAGCTTGCCCTAAGGCAATCGCGGCTTGTAGCACCAACAAGTTGCAGATTCAACCAAAAAAAAAAGAAGTCATGGATCAAGCTCTGACTTACGTACGCTTTTCGAGCACTGCAAAAGATCCACTCGCAGTCCGCTTTCCAATGTCCTATTCTAACGTGGACATGATTGGTCTGTGATTTGATCGCAGAGTTACATGGTGCGATCGCTGGGAGGTCCTTTTTTTTGTGGGTTGCAAGATCGATCTTGGAGATGCAGAGGCCAATGGAGGTGCGATGATCAGGTCAATGCAACTCAAAGTTCTTCGAGAAATTCATATAGTACATATACATGAGAGATGCTTCTAATCGATCCGAGATGTATCATTCTATCTCATCAATAGCAACAGCAATGCCAGATGCTTGATCTTCCAATGATTCCAAAAATTTCAAACATGCTTTGATGCTCATTCGCTGAACTACATGTCCTTTCCTCTATGCAGCTTCTCTACGGAAGAGGTAGATGTATGCAAACTTCTTCATCTCCTCGACATCACCACCCAGAGCAACCTTTTCATCGTTGAACAGGATCCAGCCTGGATCCTTGCGGATGAACGCGACATAGTGACTGCATTTCTTGTTAGTAGAAATGAACATGCCTCGTTGTTGAAGATTACTTACCCGGCATGGATCGAACTGCCCTTGTGGCAGACGATGGACTGGAGCTTAAACTTGGCGGGCTTATTGTCATCCTCGACGGTCTTTTCAGGCTGTGATGAGAGTTGTCAGCATCATGCTGTCGATGAGTACCACTCGTTATCACACAAAGCTCACCTCAGTAACAGTCTTGTCACCTGTCTCCTGCTCTTCGCCAAAGTCTCCGGTAGCATCAGGGTGGTTGAAAAGCCATTCGACTGCACGCTCAACATCGCCGCTGGTTTCCTTCAATGCCTGACGAGCCTGAGGCGCACCAAAGCCCATGTTACCCAGCATCTCAATCTTCTCTGGATCCACTGCGCTGCTTGCATTGGCACTAGTGCCACCTCCAGACAAGTTCATGGGCTCATCGATATCCGGGTCTTCCATGTGCTCAAACAACCACAGACTTGCTGTCTCTGCATCTGTGTTGCCGGTCGCGTGGAGGGCCTTCTCGCATCTTACTCGAGGGAAGCCCATGGCTTCGAGCATACTCAAAGCAGCCTCGTTGGGAACGAAGGCATCTGAGCCAGCACCAGTGTCTGCAGAATCTTCGGGTAGGAGCTCTTCGCCAGGCTGCTGGCCCTTGCTCCGGTAAGCTTCAAAGTCGATAGTGCCCTCATCCACAATGACTGGAACATCCTGCTTGGTAGGGACCCAGTTGACAATCTCAAAGCGACGAGCGTTGACGGCCAGAATTGTGGGGAATGTCTTGAACAAGGATTGCTTGCTGAAGTTCTTGCCGCCACATGCACCGCAGTTGAGCTCAACCACTTCTGCAGCAGTGAACTCGTCTAGACAGCGCTGAAGAGTCACAGGTTCAAACTCTTCGGTTTCCTTCTCAGCAGAACCGTCAGGCCCAGGTGTAGTTCCTTCCATCTTGGTGTCCTTCGCTAGACGCTTGATGGGTACGGCAACAGAGATGTTCTCCACCTCGTCCTGACGATAGCGGACCTTGTTACAGTTCAGACATTGCAGTTTTTGTTCCATAACGAAGCGGAAAGCATCAACAGGATCTGACACATCCTTGTACTGGTCTTTTGCAGCACGTTGCGAACGAGAGATGAGCTTCAGAAGGTGAAGCAAGAATTCGAAAGCGTCCTGCTGGCGCATAGTAGAAAACTCGGAATGGCCTCTACCGATAAGGTGCTTGAGCATGGCGGGTGCGAGGCCTTTTTGGTGTGGTTGCTCCGTAGTGTCTTCTGAAGCAATGACGTCTGGGTTCGGGTTGGCATAACGTCCAGATAATAAGCCGTCAGCCATCTTTCGAAGCTGGATCTCAAGATCTTCGGCAGGAGTAGAGGTATGCGGTAGCCCCTCGTCAGGTCTGTAGTATCTCTGAGCAAACTCAGGCATGGCGAACAGACTTTGAACGACACTGGCAAGGTAGCAGCTGTTTCCGAGATTCTTCAGACCAGTAAGACCAGGACCACACATGGGCTTTAACTCCTTGCCGTCCTCGTTTGTCATGCTGAACTCCCAACGTAGATTTTGCTCAAGCTGCATTTCCGTCAAGCTCTTCTCCGTCTTTTGGCGACCAGCAATGTCAATACCCCAGTGAGCCAAGTGAGCGACGAGTTCGGGATCGGTACGTTCCTCGTTGCAGGCATAACAGTAGATGTCAGCACTGCCATCAGCAGTCAAAGAGCCCAGCTTGACCGCCACAGGATGACCCGTGGAATCGGTATGAGCGAGACCGTGTGAGTTGCCGCCAACACCACCAAACTGAGCTCTTCCGCAGCCCAGATTGCCGCAAGTCAGACAGAGCCAGAGATTCTGGTTCAGATCGCACTGAGAGCAGTGGCCAAGAGCTTGCGAGTGGATTTGACGAGCAGCCTCCTGCTCTAGGCATAGAGTGTGCTCGCAGGGAATCATCTCTTGCTCCCATGCCTTGACCTCCTCTTGCTGTGCGAAAGTGTTTGCCTTGAGCACGCCATCAACCACGGCTTGTAGGTTTCCCTGGCTCTTGTCCATGTTGCTGTTGCCACATTCGAAGCATTTGACGGTCGCGACGGTATCGAAGCGATCTTGGTCGGTTTCTGCGTTGATGGCCAGCTTTGAGATCTTCTGTGGCGGCTCATCTCTGTGCTTTTGTTTGCGTGTGCGCTTGATGTTGAGAGCTAGAGGGTGGCTCGATTCCTGAGCGTGTCTTGTGCCATGCTGACGTTCTGTGGCACATCCTCCGTTGAAGCAATGCAGGCAGACATCCAGACCTTCGGGCGAATCGATGCTGTCGAAGCATAGGGTACAGTCTTCTCGGTAGACTGACTGGCTAGGGCGTGGCGGACTCAGCGATGCTGATGATACGTGTGGGCAGCCTGACATGTTGATCTGATCTGAGAAGTTCAGGAAAAGAAGGGAAATCGAGAGAGACGAACAGAACAAGTTGTTTGCTCGGCTTGACTGCGTTGCAAGCTCCACCTTCGTCACTGCAGTCAACACGTCCGGAACGCGGGGTCAAACTCCGCTGGAACTTTCACCAAACACTTCATCACTTTTTGCCTTCTTGGGTTAAACTTTATCTTCTTCGTTACGGCGTCACAGCAGCAAGCTATTTTGTACACGAAAACGTCCATCTCTCCAGGCCCTTCTGCAAAACATGCCAATCCTCACACCATCAACAATCTTCTACCCTCAGTTGACAAACAGACTGTCCGAGTTGTCCGAGAGGCTGTATTGCTTGATCATGTCTGCGAGCTTCTTTCCTTCCGCAGACCAGTTGACAGGACCGGCCGAGGATACTTGGTAACGTACTCTGCACTCTGTTAGCATCTTGTTTGCAGCTTGACCATATCATTGCTTACCTCTGCTGGTCTTGGAATGTGTCCATCTTGGCTCTGCATCTGAAGACATAAGTCTGGCAGACAGCATTGGCAAACACTTCCTTCTCGCCGTTGCTCATGTCATTTCTCATCTCCATGATGTCGTTGGCAGGTCTGCCCATTACCATTCTGCCCACATCATCAAACAAGCTCAGCCACATCTGTCCGGTGTGATCGCTGACGTTGATGCTCATAATGTATCTCCACTCAGGCTTGGGCCAGCCCTTGTCACATCGCTCGCAACGCCAGTCATCGTCGGCAACCTCGACTACCTTCTTGTTGCATCCTTCTGACAAACAGGCAGGGTATGCGAAAGTGCTGTCCGACTTGACAAAAACGATGGTTGCCTTCAAGGAGAAGTAATCTGTCGACTCGCCCATGCCCAAGTTCTCGTCTCGTACTTGGGCGATCGTCTTCATCTGATCGTTGCGTCCACTCGTCGATGTTGTGGCCATGCTATTGGCGTGTGATGAGAATGTATCGTTGCGACCTTGAGCGTCATACCAGCCCTTGAGCTTATGACCCTCGTCGATGTCGGGGTTGACATTCATTGTGCCTGATGATAGGAGTGACAAACTGCGACCACCAAAGTCGCTGACCTTGACACCCTTGAATGCAATGACAGTCTCGAGAGGCACATCGAAGTTCAGTGCGGTGTTGCCCCAGATGGTGAGACGAACATTGTAGCCGGTGTTGTCGACCAGAGTCAGCTCTCTCTTGCTGAACGGCTTAGAGGTAGTCTTGGAGACGATCTCATTGACTTCGCCACTGTCCTTGAGAACACCGATAGTATCGATGGTCGTGTCTTTCTCTACACTCTGAAGGTCGGCAAGCGTGGTGAAGTTGTATGTGATCTGGGGAACGCCTTCATTGTCCTCGGCCTTTTCGATTTGTGTGTCCCTCTCGAAGGTAAGCTCGTAGTCGTGGTTAACGTTGGAGAACTGTTTCTTTGCCAACTGCACCTTGCAAGTAGACACATAGTAGACCGAGCCTTCTTGCAGGACGTCGTACCACTGGTCCACAGCCTCCTTGAAACCTGTTGCACGGATTTCTCCACTTTCGTCAAGAAAGTTGCAACTGAAGAGCTTGCCTTCACCGTTCTTGTTGTGCCAAGTCTTGATCTCACCCTTGTGCGAGCATCTGGCCTTGATGGTCCACCTGGGTTGATATGGCGAGAGTGCTTCGATGGGGTAAATGTTGCCGCTGTGAGGGCCAGCCTGGCCGCTCGAGCGCGTAGGTAGTTGTTTCTGCGGGGCCGACTGTTGTGGTTGTTGCTGTTGTTGGGGCTTGTTGCCATAGAACTGGTTGCCCGAAAAGGCTGCGGGCTGGGCTTGAGGGGCGGGGGCCGAGGGTGGTTCTGATTCAGATTTGACGACTTCGAGCGCGCCTGGCTGACCGAGCTTTTCGCATTCACCGTACTCTTCGAGAACTTCCAGGTCGATGATAACGAGGATGCTGCACGCAGGTCAGACGGGGTGTATAAAGATTGTGTTACGGTACTCACGGCTTGTCCTTGACTGAGTTGGCCTGGAACTGCTTGAGCTTCACGAGGGAGCCCTTCTTCAGCTTGCCCTCATGCACTATGTGATTAGTCTGCTGGGCAAGCATGCTCTGAATGAAGTTGACGGTGTCGTTAAAAACGACGCGAAATCTCTCAACGCCAGATGCCGAGTTGTTCATAGGCTTGATTTGGACACATTGGACGATGGGTTCATGAATCTGCTCGCCTGCAAAGACACGGCGAAGACAGCCTGTCGTGATGGCGTCCATAGGGTTGGCCATATTGAAGTGGATGTGAATGGTATGAGCGACTGGCTGATCTTCTCAAGAAAAGCTTTTGAGTCGGCGGCCGCAAAAGAGGACGATGGTCTTCTTCACAAAAGATGTGACAGAAGGCGTTTGAAAGTGGGAGGCACGCCACGACTTTTGGAGACGCGTCGCGCGTCTGAGGCAGAAGTGGTCTTGGCATCATCAGCTTCGAAGGCATCAGGAAGGTATCGCTCAGGCAACACCGTCAACGACCTCTAGAAAGTCGTACTATCACAGATGTTTACGAGGTTTGACCACTGAAACACCGCTACTAAAATACCATATATGAGGTCATGACAGATGTTTGGTTTTCGAAACAGAGACTTTTTTTGAATGATCTCGGAGTGTGTCTTGCACATTTTCAGCTCATGGTCTGGTGACTATCTAGCCTCGCGTCTACAAACAGAGTAGTGAAGTGACCACACCAGTTAAGCACACATTCTTAAAGCCATCAGACAATGACAGTCTAGGAGAAACGCCAGTTTGAAAACTATGTAATAGAGGATGATTTGTCCCCCCAGAAGAGGAAAAAGAGGCTCGTTGTTAACAGTCAATAGTATTACCCTGCTCTCGAGCAATTACCAATCTGACAGCAAGATCTTTACACCTCTACTCTTCATCAACGAACTCGATGCCAGCGAATTGATTTAGTGGTAGGTTACGCTTCTTGTGAGCCGACTCTAAGCCTCTCTCGTACATCATGCTCGCGAACCCTGACTATTGAAAAAGGTCTTTCGTCTTGCTTCCGCCTCGCGCACAATTTCAGCACTCAACCTCAAGCTTGGAGCAAGATGAGCTAGTCTGTTCAGCTCTGCGACCACTTCCGCAATGATCATCTCCACAGATATGGTAGGTGGAAGAAGAGCAGCAAGCTTGGATGACATGGTTGCTCCCATGACCAGCAGTGTTTGACTCACAAGACTCAGCGCGCCCTGCCACAGATACGGAAGATGACCCACTTGGCTAAAGATCATTGTTAGCCTGGCGGCCCAGCACGGAATTATTGAGGGACTTACTGTGCAGATACATTGTCGATCTGCCTCAAGCACGCTTCAAGGCACTTCCGGCAATTTTCCTTCACTACTTGATCGGAGACAGCATTTTCATCTGACAGCACAGCAAAGACATAGGGTCGGAAGATGATTGTCCGACACGCAAAGTATCGTAGTCGCAGACAGATCTGACCAGGCGAGTCTGTAGAAAGACTTGTCATGGAGAATTTGATCGGTTGTGGAAGCCCCTCATACCATTGCGACAATTGGAACTCTAGTTCAGCTGTGACTCGCGCCAACTTCGAAGTGGGTGTCGTGGTTGGTGTTTTGACATAGAGCAAATGGCTGACTCTATTTAGAAGTCGTCTGAGTGCGATCTCGGCCAGGAAGTACCATAACTCGTCCTTGCTGATATACTCTCCTTGAATGTCGGAAAAGGGTCCTGGCAATCCCACAATGTCTTCGAAGTTGACGATGCCGGAATGTGGCAGCTCAAGCTCTGCAAGCAGGTCCGATTCAGCCAAAAGCGTGTCCCAGAACAATCGTACAAGAAGCTCTCTCTGCGAACTGGGCACTCTATCAGGGACACCAAGAATCAGCTGTAGCTTTGTAGAAGCGATGGTTATCATGTTCCAGGCCTCGAGCGGTCGGACCAGATAGAAAAGGTAGGCAGCGGCCAGTATGTAACATTGAATGGCCGAGACATCATTTCGTATTGCCAGGTTCGGGATGATCTTCCATGCAGATGCGAAGTAGTCAATACCGCGAGGCTCGCCGTTTTGCGGGTGCCTAGAAATGCTTCCACCGTGAGCGGCAGATCCAAGAGCAAGAACCAGCAGGACCAAACAGCTGTCAGCTCCTTGTATAAAGCCGACAGAAGTCGCATCGCGATAATGGTTGTGCCATGCATGTGGGTTCACACAAGCATACCAGACATTCACAAGATCGAAGTATGAACTTGCAAATACTGCTGTGTTCGCCATGTCTGGTCGAGGGTAATGCGGCAAATTGATTGGAGGTCGTGACATCTCCAGTTCTACTAGAACTTGTGGATCAAGTGGTTGCGACACCAGGTCGCGAATAAGTGGCCACTGCAAAAGGTTCAGAGCCGGTGTTGTGTGACCCTTTGGCATGGTCGAGATATTAACACTATCCCAAGTTCCGAGCCCGTTGAGTCGATTGTTTTCCAAAGCAACGCTGCAACTGATGCGTCTGGTAGATGCTTCATCGATAGTGCTAGTGCTTGCAGCAGGAGATGTGCCCATGTGGCCTGCCGTTTTGGTAGCATTGTTGTTAATATGGGCAGTAGTCATGGCGGACTGCAACATATCTTCGATATGCGATAACCTCTCTAGGATGAGCTTATCACCAGCATCTAATTTGATGCCAGGTTCTCGGTAGACACATCGTGCATCGAGTTCAACACACAGTTTGCATCTCGCTACACGGACAGTCAGCTACGGAAAAACTGCATGGCAAAGTAGACATACGCTTGCCACCATCGCATCGAGATTTCCGACTTCGACAGATCTCACAGGCAATAATGGCCCTTTTGCGGGGATAGTCTAGTGGTTCCTGAGGCAGACTGCGCGACGAGGCCTGTTCGCTGGGCGTCCCGTCTTGAATCACTCCATCTTTTGGAGACTCAGAGCTCACGCGCGGTCTTTTCGAAGATGTTGGTTGGGTCATGATAAGTTTTGTATGGAAGGAAGTTCATAGGAACGGGTCAGAAGGGCAAGTCCTCTCGCTAGAAATAATAACCAGTCGGCTCTCAAAAGTGGGAAACTATATGATCATGATACCGTCGAAGAGCATGTGGAACCAGACGTGTGTATTGGGCATCCACGCAGGTGCACAGTCGAGAGATGATTGCGTAGCAAAGACATGGTGCGTGGAAAGAGAGTAAATACGTGGTATGAACAAAGAAGACGATGCGGAGTCGGTGACTTGAGCCGCTGCGGCGCTGCCCTCTGTCGTCTCCGCAGGGTCCGCCTCGGCTGACTTGCCGCGCTAACACCTAGCCCGCCTAGGCTCAGATTCCGCGACGAAATTTTTTGGAGCCATCGCTTTCCGTCGCATAATTATCCATCCACAGCCAATACACGCAAGATGGGCAAGAGAGAACGTGAAGAGGCCTCGGCGGTAGACGCCGAGGTCCACAAGAAGGCCAAGAAGGAAAAGAAGGAGAAGAGAGACAAGTCTTCCTCAGACGATGCCGACAAGGCCGCCAGAAAGGCCGCTCGAAAGGCGGCAAAGGAGCAGAAGAAGAGCGAGCCCACTTCTGCCGAGCCTTCCGCAGACGAAGCAAAGGCAGAGGCCAAAAGATTGAAGAAGGCCGCAAAGGCCGCCAAGTCGGCGTCCACCACCACCACCACCACTACCGCGTCCAACCATGTCGCCGCCTCCGCCGCCGCCGCTCCCGTTTCCTCGACCGACGGCTACACTGAGCACCCCGGCTTGACTGCCTTGCCGCAGTCCGAGATTGACGCCTTCATCGCCGACAAGTTCATCACCGTCACCGACGAGGCCAAGGCATCGCCTGCCTACCGACCCATCACATCCTTCGACTACGTCCCTATCACCGACAAAGCACAGCGCGCGCCTTTTGCCAACTTCAAGACTCCCTCGCCCATCCAGGCCGCTGCTTGGCCGTACCTCTATGCTGGAAGAGACGTCATTGGTGTTGCCGAGACTGGTTCGGGCAAGACGATGGGTTTCGGTGTTCCCTGCGTGAGATACATTTCTTCTCTGTCTACCAAGGAGCAGAAGAAGGGCATCAAGGCCTGCATTGTCTCTCCCACCAGAGAGCTCGCTGTGCAGATCCAGGAGCAGCTCGTCAAACTCGCCGAGCCTGCAGGCTTGAAGACCGTCTGTGTTTACGGTGGTGTCAACAAGGACCAGCAGCGTGCAACTCTTGCCGGTGCACACATCGTAGTAGCCACTCCTGGACGTTTGAACGATTTTGTTAGCGAGGGTTCCATCGATCTCAGCAATGTCACCTACGCCGTTCTGGACGAGGCCGATCGCATGCTTGACAAAGGCTTCGAAGAGGAAGTCCGCAAGATTCTCGGAAGCTGTGCGCCCACAGGTCGCCAAACCCTCATGTTCACCGCAACATGGCCCCCATCAGTACGCGAGCTTGCCGCTACCTTCATGAAAAAGCCCGTCCGCATCAACATTGGCGAGAACACCACCGGAGAGCTGCGTGCCAACACCAGAATCACCCAGGAGGTTGAAGTCATGGACCCTTACGACAAGAACGACCGCCTGATTGCTCTTTTGAAGAAGTATCAGAGCGGCAAGAACAAGGAGGATCGTATTCTGGTCTTCTGTCTGTACAAGAAGGAAGCCACCAGAATAGAGGGCTTCATTCGTTCCAAGGGCTTCAACGTTGGTGGTATTCACGGTGATTTGAGTCAGGACCAGCGTCAACGTAGTTTGGACGCTTTCAAGGCTGGCAAGGTTCCTCTTCTTGTCGCAACCGATGTTGCTGCCAGAGGTCTCGATATCCCTGCCGTCAAGGTCGTCATCAATGTCACCTTCCCCTTGACTGTCGAGGACTACGTCCACCGCATTGGTCGTACTGGTCGTGCTGGTCAGGATGGCAGAGCCATCACTTTCTTCACCGACCACGAGAAGGGTCTTGCTGGTGGTTTGATCAACGTTCTCAAGGGTGCCAACCAGCCCGTCCCTGAGAACCTCATGAAGTTCGGCACCACCGTCAAGAAGAAGGCTCACGATGCATATGGTGCCTTCTACAGAGATCCTAGCGAGATGAAGGCTGCCACCAAGGTCACTTTTGACGATTGATTGTAATTTTTGGGTATACCTAAACGGCATGCATGTTACGGCGTTATGGAGGAATTTTTGTACGACATAGATGTCCCTTAGACTCAACCAAAAGTACTGTCTGAACCAATTACATGAACCAACCTTGAGCCTTCCCTTTTTTATTCAACTCGAGTCTCCTTCGCCTGTCATTTCCATGAATATCTCGCCATCATTAGCCTTGGCAGGTCTGAAAGACGGCGAGCGGGAACCGTTGGCAGCGGCTTTCACATCGGCGACCTGCCTTTCAACACTAGATAAATGCTAAAGCTGGACTCATCTTCTCTGCCGAACAATCCTCTCATCACAACTACATCAAAGAAGCAATCATGTGTAAAGGCGCCGTGTGTGATAACTGCAGTGAGTACTGTATCTTTGCCAAAGACCGCTGTCCCCGCCACCCGTCGCACTTTCATCCCATCAGCCAGCCTCGTTCATTAAGTACTATACCAGCCTCTTTGCTGACCACTTGATGTAGGTAAGCGCACTTGGTTCGGCTGTGGTGCACATGTACCATCGGTCATGGACTCGATCCCCAAGAATGAGTGGTGTGACTGCGAGCCTAAGACCGAGAAGAATGGCACAGAATATCCTCCTATGGGTGAGTTCTTGTGTTGCTTAGACCGATCAAGCTCCTCATTGTTCTACAGGCAGTATGACTGGTGTAGCAAAAGCTATGGCAGGTTACTAGTAGGAAAAAAAAAACCACTCTTGTTTGGGAGATTTGGAAATTTGGAGAGAAAATGACTTGATGGAGGCAGACGAGCTCATCAGCATCTTGGACGAAATCTTGATTTGGACAACCATCATCAAGCTTCGTGAATTCGAAAACACGACCAGCCAACCTTCCCGCCTCTTTCTGCAGAGTGACTTCATGTCTCTGATTGTTGATCTGACCATGCCAACCATCGCTTTACCATGATCACAACCCGTCTGAAAGATGATGCACATCTCTGCCCTGCTCGACGAATTCACGCCTTGTGCTTACCACCGACGCAATTTTCGCGAGCGCCCTCGAAGGCAACTCCATCCACGCCACGCCGTCAGTACGAGGCATGTCATATTGCAACTGACAGCTTCTGCACCACCTCATTTGTCCATTTTCAATGTCAACTTCAGCAACGACAATCAACAGCTAAAACAAGGTTCGAGGAGCCGAACTCTGGAGCTCTTGGGCCAAGCCTTCCACCTTGAACGCCTTGGACATGCAGATATACATCATTTGCATCGTGACCCTCAAGTTCCTTGATGCGGTATCATGCCTCAGCCTGCGCTAGACACAAAGAATCCAGTAGGTCTCACTTGAATGACAGCATAGCACAGTTAGGTCAAGGCTGCCCAGCGATGGCTGGTTATTAGCCTTCCCTTCTTCTCACCTGCGGGCTCCCTCTTTGTACGAGCATCTTTTCTCTCAACCTGTGATTAGCGATCAGCAGTGTAACATGTCAAGCAACAGAGCACAAGGTGAAACATTGAGGGCCCTTTTCTGGGCACAAGTGTCAACAGACGGCCATGGACAATACAGCATCTTGCAGACATCTACACCTGGCAGATCTCCTCGACAAGAAACCTACGAAACAACAACATCTCCTTCAGAGGATTGCTCGAGCCGTCGCTCAAGCTCATCCGCATCCATAACTTCCTCCTTGTCTGCGACAGAATCAAAATCTTCACAAGCAAAATCTGAAGCAATTTCTCCAATCCGAGTCAAGATCCAGCGGACCTCCCAGAAGCGCAAACCAGTGTTGCGAAGAAGCTGTACACCAGTCACCGAGAGCTTACGCGAGATACGACAGAGACAATCTGAGGAAACCTTGCGCCAGCTCTACGAAGCACAGACTCTTGCCTACCTGAACGATGCGATCCGATTCTGAACTTGCAACATGCAACGAATCTACATCGGATATGGTGGGCATCAATTTTAAAACAACAAAACACTGGAAATGGTGGCACTATTATGACACGAGAACGAGACAATTTGAACCTCGGCGTCAGCGGAAAAGAAAACACTCCGCCGGTGTGTTGCGTCACCGCGAAACGACCGGAAGCTCCATCATGGTGCTTACTAAAAGCTCCATTTCCTCGATTGCCGACTTATCCTTTTGCGAAGCGTATATTTTTTTCTGATTCTGAACTTTTGCTCCAAGACTCTTTCGAAAAGCCATCGACTTTTTTAATCACAAACACCCCAGAAACACCGACATAATGGTCAACATGCGTGCTGTCGGTCCGTCACACTCAAGCTTCAATGGGCTACTGCCAGCAGAGCTATCCTCAGCATGCTAACATGAAAACCACACAGATATCAAAGATGGCAAAGGTCCCGCAACCTCCCTCTTCATCAACGAAATCGAGCGACCCACCCCGACCGCCGCCCAAGCCCTCATCCGCGTCAAAGCCTTTGGTCTCAACCGCATGGACTTGCTCCAACGCGAAGGCCAATACCCCGTCCCGCCTCAAGCCCCCAAGACCCTCGGCGTGGAATTCAGCGGTGTCATCGAAGAATTGGCTTCGGAGAGCGAGCGCGGGTTCAAAAAAGGCGATGCCGTGTTTGGTCTTGCGTACGGCGGCGCTTATGCAGAGTACATAGTCGTCAGCACGCACATGCTCGTCCACAAACCCGACGAGTTGAGTTTCGAAGAGTGCGCCGGTATCCCCGAGGTGTGTTTTCCCCCCTCCCCTCCCTCTCTTCAATCTCTTCCCCTCTTTTCCTCCTTTTTGGGCATCCAGCAGTAGCAAGTCATGACTGACAAAGAGAAACCACAGACATGGATCACGGCACTGCAAGCAATGTACATGGTCGCAGACTACAAACCCTCGCAATCGATCCTCTGGCACGCCGGCGCCTCCAACGTCTCGATAGCAGGAATCCAACTCTCAAAAGCCGACTCGGCCTCCAAAATCTTCGCCACGACCCGCTCCGACGAAAAGAACAAATGGGTCGTCCAAAACCTCGGCGCCACCGCCGCTTTCAACTCCGAAACCCAAGATTGGGCCGAAGAGGTGCTGAAAGCGACCGACGGCAAAGGCGTAGACGTCATTGTGGATTTCATGGGCGCGGGCTTCTTTGCGAACAATCTGAAAGCGGCGGCGAGGGACGCGCATATCGTCACGCTCGCTGCACTGACAGGCATGACGTTACCCGCCGACACAAACATTGGCGCCTTTTTGTTCAAGAGGGTCAGATTGGAAGGTTCGACGCTCAGAGCCAGAGATGAAGAGTATCAGGGCAAACTCCGGGACCAACTCGTCGAGCACGCCTTGCCCAAGTTCAAGGACGGCACGTTCAAGGCGTATGTGGAAAAAGTCATGGATTGGGAGAAGATTGTCGAGGCGCACCAGCTCATGGAGTCGAACAAGACAAAGGGGAAGATCATCATGACTATCGACTGGTAGGCGTAAAAGAGCAGATTCGTAGATGCTGAGTTCCCTCTTTTGAAGGACAATCTATCCACACCACGTTTTGGAAATCAAATCATGGGCAATTCGAGTGTGACGAGAGCCTGCTTTTTGTGTCTTCCCAAAGCAATTCTTGGATCGTAAAGGAACTTCAGAAGCTCCAGGCGAGTCATCTGTAGACTGGACAAAGTCGACAGAGAGCTTCCATCAATACCAGGCATCTTGTTCTTCGTTGATCATGACCTCGTCTAGCTAAAAATGTTCCCAACGCCGAATACAACTGGAAGCAACCCTAGCGACTCCTTGTCTCCCAAATCATCATGGAAACTGATAAAACGCCCTTTATGCTTCCATTCCAACGAAAAAGAAAAGCGCCCACTCCCAGTCCTTCTCCCTCTCACCCAATCTTGGGTCCTTTACCCCCGGCATGCGCTTTCGAATACTCGACCAACAAGCCCAAAACGCCATTGCTCGGTCGCCTCTCTTTACCCACACCCGACGCATCCGACTCACCATCTCTCTGGGCTCCAAACGCTTTCCACGAGTCGGAGAGATTGTCATCTTGTTCGATCAATCTGCTGGTCGTCATCAAAGTGTCTAGTCCTGCTGCTTCCACCATCATTTGGTCTTCTTCGCCTTCGTCGGGGCTGAGGTATTCATGCACGCTGGGACGTTTGGTGTTTGTGCGGAGTCGAGTCAATCGTTGGCCTCCTGAGCGCTTGGATGCCGCTGTGGATTTCTGCCGCGACACATCTAGAAGTAAAGATTGGTGCGGTGACGGTTGGTGGGATGGCGGCTCTCTAGAAGCCCTGCCACGTTCACCAACAGCTTGTCGCAAAGGCGTTTCCAGCGGAGGAAAAGCAGGAGGCAAGTGAATGCCATGCGGACGATTCTGTCGAGCAGCCTGTTGTCTGTCGTACTTTCCGAGCCTCTCCATAAAGTAATACTGCGACATTGCCATCTTGTCATCCTTGGTACCAAAGTATTCTTCGCGCAGTCCGTCGACGTCTTTACCGACATCGTCTTCGACATTCTTGCTCTTGCGGAACTCAAACACTGCGAATGTGCAGAGATGACCGAGACCGTCGACTTGGACTGTGGAGTTGCGGAAAAAATCTATGATCATCTCACTGCGCTTGCCTGAATTTCTCCACAAGATGAAAGGTGCAATCAACAGACTCAGAATCTCCTCGAGGAAGATCATGACTTTCATCTGATACAGAGCAGAAAACTCGACCCTGACCTCATCACTGTGTAGCTGCTTCTTCCACCGAGCTGGGCAGTAGTGTATCGCATCAATGACATTCATCAGATGAAAAATCGGTTCGTGAACTTTGCTTTCGTCAGGAATAGCGCTTCGTGCGCCTGTGGCTATCGCCAGAAGAATGGAAACGTAGAAGAAAGCTGTACGGCCCGGGGTGATCTCGAAGCCTAGAAAAAGTTCTGAATCCCACAGAGTAGCGATAGTCAGGAGACCTGCCAATGTACCGCTGACCAGACTAACGAACTGTAGAAATTGATGAGTCTTGTCTCGAGGAAACTGGTCAAGATAGGCAGCTGCCATTGGATGAGCCTGCTTGATACGATGGCGGAAATCGTGGTCGAGCTCATTGAACTCGCGAAACTTCCATTCTGCCAGAGGAGTGAAGGTACGAGCACCAATCGCTGACGGGCTAGCGCGAAATTCCTGAGAAGCACATTAGTTGGGATGGACAGTCTTGTACGGAACATCAAAAAACTTACGGCGTAATATCTCGAGAAGTAATAAATGCAGTGGAGAGTGATGGTGAAGGGAGCCAAGAAGACACTTAGAATGGCGACGAAGCGAAGACGTTGACGAAGGACCTGGACAAGACGATGCCTGTCCCTTCTTTGCAGACACAAAGGGTTGACCTGACCTTGCTCGTCAAAGATGAAGCCAGAGAAGCAAAAGTTGATACAGTCTTCGAGACTTTTGGAATAGTATTGACGGTTGCCCAGTATTGGCACAGTAAGAGTCAGGTCGATGATTTCTTTGTTAAAGAGGGCAATGCTGTAGTTGTCGCGACGCATGAGTCGATTGGCAATGTCATGGGCATCCATTTTTTGCTTTGACTGTTTTCCTGCCGCTTTCAAGTACTTGGGGATTGTGTCGGCGGTTTCTGGATTGGAATCACGAAGCTTCATGAGTCCTTGAACTACCCTTTCCCACGAGACAGCTTGAATGTCGGAGTCGGGTATTCCGAGTAGATACTGGTAGAACATGTCCATTCTCCGTAACCTGGGCATGTCTGCGACGTAGCTGAAGAATGTCCAGATCCACCAGAAGCAAAAGGCCCACAGCAAAAGACTCTTGGTCCACGAGGACTTTTGCATACACTGGGGTATCAGGACCTCGTTTGTACCCTTACTGTTCGGGATCTTGGCATAGTCGACACAAGTCGAGAGAAAGATGAACAGACTGAACAGGAAGGCTGTGGTGGCCAGATGTATGAAGCGAGACAACAAAATGGACCAGATGCCGTGGCCAGTAAAGTACTGGTAGACTTGCAGCAGAAAAGCGTCCAAGTTTTGTACGTTTGTCCAGAACCACATGGCTTGCTCTTGCAGGGCAGCATCGTGGGTTGGCTTCTGGAGTGTGACAGGGGGTGGCCGCTCTTCCGGATGCAGTTGTTGCCTCTCCTGGGCTCTCCTCCACTGCGACTCGGTACGTTGGTTCAACTGAGGGGCAAACGAACTCTGATCGGGGTTGTCTTCGAGGAGCAGCGACGCGGGAATGTCTTGGTCTCGGCGAGGTGTGGACGTCGTTGGCTTGGTATGGGCTTCGGGTTCGGATTCGAAATCGGCCTCGGCTTCGGCGTCTACTTGAGCGAGAAGAGCGTTGAGCTCGTGCTCGTCGGACGAGTCTCTGAGGCCTCGCTCGACTCTATCGTGGTCGTTGGGTCGATGGGCTGGCTGGTGAGTGCCATGTTCGGCGGTCGGCAGGAAACGAGACAAGATGCGTGAGGCCATCATCTTGGTCGTTCCTGGTGTCGATTTGGGTGCATCAAGGAGATGGTGGCTGGTGAGTGGTTGTTGGTGAGTGGTTGCTGGTGAGTGGTTGCTGGTCACCCGAGTGTTGTTGATTCGTCATAGGCAGCAGCACCTTCTTGGCCACACCGGCCCGAGCCTCATTCCTGCAGCCAACCTTAATCGCTCTGACATGTGACACGCCCATTGTGTTGTTCAGAACATGCACCAATTTTCACAATCCACACATCAGACATGAATCCATCTCTGCAAACTCTTGTTGACGAGTGGCTTCGCCTCGATCAGGATGCATCCACACGGTCTGAAATTGAGAAACTGGTTGCTGACCAGAAAACGACCGAAATCCAACTACGACTCGAAAAGCGTATTGCCTTCGGTACTGCCGGTTTGCGTGGCAGGATGGAAGCCGGCTTCTCTCGAATGAACTCCCTCACTGCCATCCAAGCTTCTCAAGGTTTGGCCGAGTACTTGCTCAAGTCCGAACCTGACGTCAAAACCCGTGGCCTTGTTATCGGACGAGATGCCCGACACAATTCCGACAAGTTTGCCAAACTAGTCGCTGCTGCCTTTGTAGCGAAAGACATTCCTGTCAGATGGTTGGGTCAGGTACATACTCCGCTTGTGCCTTATGCCGTCGGTCGTCTAGGAGCAGCCGCCGGTGTTATGATTACGGCTTCACATAACCCGGCTGCTGACAACGGATATAAAGTATATTGGGGGAATGGATGCCAGATTATTCCACCACACGATGCCGGTATTGCTACTTCAATTGACGCCAACCTGGAACCTATCACTTGGGATCTGAATCTTGTCGAACAAGGACATTCGCTCGTGAGCAATGTGTTACAGCAGGTTGAAGAGGATTACATCTCTACCGTCGCCAAATTCTCATCAACCTCGGTCTCAGACACCGCCCTACCTTTTGTTTATACACCTATGCATGGCGTTGGTCTTCCATTTTTCACCTCAGTGATGAAGCGGCTAGGATTGGATGGCAAGATGCATCTAGTCCAAAAGCAGGCCCAGCCAGATCCCGACTTTCCGACAGTGAGGTTTCCTAACCCGGAAGAGAAAGGAGCCCTGGATCTCGCAAAACAAGTCGCAGACCAGAATGATGTGACCTTGATCCTTGCCAACGATCCTGACGCAGATCGGTTCGCTGCAGCAGAAAAGGTCAATGGAGAATGGAGGCAATTAACCGGCAACCAGATGGGCGTCTTACTCGCATCACATGTGCTGGACACATACCAACGACAACCGGGCAGCAAAGGTCTCGCGATGCTCTCATCGACCGTCTCTTCGAAAATGCTGGCAAAAATGGCTGCGGACAGTGGTGCCGAATTTCACTGGGAAGAGACTCTGACGGGCTTCAAGTGGCTGGGCAATAGATCTCGCGATTTGCAAAAGGAAGGATACGAGGCTCTGTTCGCATACGAAGAAGCAATCGGATACATGTTCAGCGACGTGGTCTTTGACAAGGACGGAGTCGCCGCGGCAGCAATCTTCCTTGCAGCCTGCAATCGCTGGAACAAGCAAGGCTTGACTCCCTGGGCAAAGTATAATCAGCTCTGCGAGAAGTACGGGTTCTTCGAGGACGCAAACACATATGTCATTTCACCATCTTCGGACATCACGAATGCTGTCTTTGAGCAGATTCGACAAAACAAGCCTACACATGTTGGTCGTCGCCGCATTTTTCGTTGGCGTGATTTGACTGTTGGATATGACTCTGGAACGCCAGACAACAAGCCTACTCTACCGGTCGACAAGACATCTCAGATGATCAGTTGTGAGCTCGACGGAAACGTGCACTTTACTGTTCGTGGTTCGGGAACAGAGCCAAAGATCAAATTTTACATCGAAGGCAGTGCAAGCACATCGGAAGAAGCCAAGGCTTCAGCCAACGAGGTTCTCGAAAATTTGATGAACGAGTGGTTCAAGCCAGAGGAGAATGGCTTGGTCCGAGAATGAATGTACATTCAATAGAAGTTATGATAAAATCACTAGACAACCAGCGAGCAAACCTCCCAATCAAGGCTCATCAGTATATTCATCATCAATGGCATTCTCCTGATTGCGCTTGTGATCCTCCATATCCGCAGCCCAAAGCGCACTTCCCGCCGCAGTCGTGATCAAAAACAACATGCTCAACACCGGCACCAACTGCAGCACCAACGCCACAGTGCCAAACCACATGTACTGATATCTCATCGACTTGTTGCGGATGAACGCTTTACGCTGCTCACTACTCAAGCTTTTGAGATTGTGGTAGCGTCTTTGCAGCAACGGTCCAGCGCGATATCCAGTCAAGACCAAAAACAGCGGTACACCCACATACGGGATAAAATTCAACGGCAAAAGCACCACGAATTCAAACAGTTGCCGGAAAGAAAACGGAGCAAACACTGCACCTTTATCACGAGGCCCCAATGCTTTGAGCGGTGACTCTGGCTCCTCTGTATCCACAAGACGTTTGGCTTTGACCAACTCCGCATGGCCTCTGGCAACCATGACGGTATCAAAAACATCCACTTGTGTCTTGTCGACCAGGAACGCTTCGAAAAGTAACGCGATGATGAGGTTTCCTTCGGTCAGAACCAGGAATGTGCCGTTTACCCAGGCGGACCCGCCTTTGTGGAAGAGCTTGAGTAGAGCCACTTGAGGGAGGTAGGAAGTCAGGAACAAAATGACCAGGATGAAGATGGAAAGGACCACCAAAGGAAGCATTCGTGCGCGGAGTAAGGGCCACATGTATCTGTGCTTGAGGAAGAACCAAATACCCTGTTGTGGAATACGTTGGCATGGGATGCTGGGGTCAAGACGGTGGTGCAGAAAAACGTACCATCAACGGGTAGAGGAAGCTGGTCGTAAAGTTCGCTCTCACCCAGCGGCGGAATGGCGTGTTTGCGGAGTTGGCCATGATTCGATGTTTTTGTTTGGTAAAGAGAATCTGGTTGGCGGAGTAGAAAGTCAAGAGGTGGATGGAATATTGGTGCCTGTGTCACAAAGGCTGGATTTGGTCCGTGCACAGATGACGCGGATCTTTGGGCTCTGCTCTCCTCCTTGCCTTCTTGTCTTCCACTGCGATTTGTCGGTAATTACACTCTCTCAGATGCAATTCTATGAGCTCTGAACAGTTGCCTCGAGCTCATAGTATATATTGATTCAGTTGTGGTGGTAGGCGAGAGGCTTGGCGGAGTGCTCTCCAATCTCCACCTCGCGCTCGGCCTCTCGGTTAAATTTGGTTTGGTAGGTATCAGTTGCGACGACGTCTCATGGCATTGTGAAGTAATACTTTTGACATTCTCTCGTACTTTGAATATACCTCATCGCGACCATGGGATCAGAAGATTGGGAAGACGTATACTTTATGGTATCAGACCGCAAACGAGCAACTCAAGATGGCATTCCGGATGTATTCCACGTGCCCCAATGCGACGGCAACGACGTCTTTGAACTGAGTGTAGATGAGCTGCAGCATTTGCTCTCTACAAAAGCAATGACTTCTGTGTCTTTTGTCAAGCATTGTCTCGAGCGGATCAGAAGAGTGAGTGTCCATGGCCTACCAAGGGCGAAGTGTTGCTAAACAAGCAACAGGTAAACCCCTACCTGGAATGTATCATAGAAACCAACCCGGACGCCCTAGAAATTGCCCAAGCACTCGACGACGAACGGGCTAAAGGTAAAACCCGAGGACCCCTTCATGGCATCCCAGTCTTGGTCAAAGACAACATGGCCACAAAGGACAAGATGCAAACCACCGGCGGCTCTTGGGCCTTACTCGGCGCTATCGTCCCTAAAGACGCGCATATAGTGCATCTTCTCCGGAACGCAGGTGCCATCATCCTAGGCCACTCTAACCTCGACGAGTGGGCAGGTATGCGCTCCAAAATCTATTCGAACGGGTATTCGGCTCGTGGCGGACAGACTAGAAATCCGTACATGCTTAGCCGCAGCCCCCAAGGCTCCAGTGGTGGCTCGGCTGTATCAGTGTCGAGCAATATCGTGCCGTTGGCTTTTGGCACAGAGACCGATACTTCTGTCATTTGGCCCGCAATGGTCAGTGGCATTGTAGGCATCAAACCCACCGTTGGCTTGACCTCCAGAAGTGGTGTCATTCCTATTTCAGAAACCCAGGATTCGGTCGGGACGTATGGCAGATGTGTAGCTGATGCCGCACGAGCTTTGGACGCCATCGCCGGACCTGACCCTGAAGACAAACACTCGATTGTTCCCGAAAGACGCCAACCCAAGAGCTACATGGATTACATGACCACCAGAAAAGCCTTGTACGGAGCAAGATTCGGTCTCCCCATGAAGCGTTTCTGGGAATTGGTTCCCGAACGCCAGAAACGAGTTGCAGAAAAAGTGTTGCGCTTGATCAAGGAAGCCGGAGCTGAAATCATACCAGTCGACATGCCTTGTGCAGAAGAGCGAATCGCACCCGATGGCGGTTGGGACTGGTAAGCCAAAGAAACACCACCGACTCTGCAACTTCTAAACCATGTTGCTGACATGAATCTTCAGGGAGCACGGAAAAGAAGAAGTCTCGGAATTCACAATCAACAAGATAGAATGCTACTATCTCATGAACTCCTACCTCGGCAAACTCAAAAACACCAATATGAGAACGGTAGAAGACATTGTCCGCTTCAACGACCAAAACGCAGGGTCCCAAGGCGCAAACCCGGGCGACCATCCAGCTTTCCCCTCTGGCCAGGTAAAAATTCTCCCCCAAACCCTTCTCCCATCCATCACCCATCGCAAAGTTCTTTTTTGGGCTGATACAGAAAACTTCCTAGGACAACTTCCGCGAAGTGGTAGAAGCAAAAGGCATCAAAACGCCAGCATACCACTCGGCTCTCAAACACATGCGCCACCAATGCCGCAAAAACGGTATAGATTATGCATTACATCCGACCATCGACGGCAAAAAGGCAGATCTGGATGCTCTGCTCTTCTGCGATGTACGAGGCGCCGGCCAGCAAATCGCCGCTCAAGCGTGTAAGTACATCCAATCCCCCCCCTAATACCATCTTTCTGCAATGAAAAAAGTGTGAGGGAAAATCTTAAAACTGAATGTTAACACAGCATACCCCGTCATGACGATCCCAATAGGACTAGACCCGGACGGTATACCCATAGCTCTGAATCTCCAACACTCGGCCTGGGAAGAAGCAAAACTCGTCCGCTGGGCATCCGCCATCGAGGACCTACTGCAAACCAAATACGGACCCAGAAATCCGCCGAGGTTTCGTAATCATTTGGCAAAAAATGTTCCCGTCGACAATGAGTATGCTTATCCTGGTGCCCCGCCGAGGTTTGGTGATAGGCCTCCTCCGACCTCGTCCTCCTCCTGGTTTGCGTCATAGGTTGAAGAGTTTGGGTGAGAGATATGGCACTGATATCTTGGAGAGGTGGATAGGCTGTTTGAGGGAGGAAAAACAAAGACTAGAGTTCTGCTGAAGCTGCAAAGGGTAGTTTGATCATCAAGGGTTCGAGCACGCGAGACAAGATAAAGGACCCTTCGAGGGTTGATATGGTAAAACTACGAACCGCAATGTGTTGCAAGAACTATTCATTCACCCACAAAACGTTACTTTACGATCCGGTCGTCTCTGCTTCCGCATCTAGCGATAGTAATCACTGGCATCATCATCACCTCCAGCACCCGCAGCATATTGTTGTTGTTGCTGTTGCGGCTGCTGTGGTGGCGGTGCCTGCTGTTGATGTCCCTGACCAGCACCCTGAGGATTATAAGCCTGGTAGGCATGCGCCGAAACAGGCGGTGCAGATGGCTGGCCGCCGCCTAGACTTGTGTATGAGTGATTAGGATGCTGCTGGGGCGGATACTGCTGGCTAGGGTAGGAAGTAGTGGATGTGTCTTGCGGAGTCTGAGCCGAATACAGGGATGACGGGCTCTCGAAACTCGAAGTGCGTTGTCGGATTGGCATTTGCTGCTGCTGCTGCTGTGGAGGAGCAGGAGGTGCATTCGACGGTTGCTGTGGTTGTGGCGAGGAAGTGTAGTTTAAAGGTGGTGGTACCTGAGCGCCTGCACCGTATACGTTGTTACGGCCATCTGTAGGGCTTTCGTAGGCACTCGTGCTGAGTTCCTGGGGGTTTCCATGATTCAGGGTGTGAATGCTCTGAGGACGGTTGCTGTAGGGCTGCACATTTGGGTTGTATGCAGCTTCCACCGGAGGAGCGCTGGGCCCGGGAGCCATGGGTTTGGGGCTTTGGCGGGCTTCTGCTGGTGGAGCACCGTTGGGTAAAAAGTGAAAGGGAGCCGGGGCTGGAGTCGCCGATGGATGATAGGCGTAAGCGTTTTGCTGAGGAGGCTCTGAAGGGGGTGGGTTGTAGAAGCGCTGATCAGGAGGAGGGCCTTGCGAAGGATATCCGGATTGCATGGCAGGATAGGGGTTGTAGAAACCTCCCGAGTGTTGTCTTGGTGGTGCGGCATATTGTGGTTGTGACATTGAGGATTCTAGCAGAGCTTCATAGTCGCGGCGAGCCTTGATGAACTTCTCGTTGAGCTGTGTGAACTCGTCTGTCGGATATCAGCATCTAATAGCCAGCAGGCAATGCAGAAAACTCACCTTTCTTCTGCGAGTATTTGCCGATGAGTTCAATCAGCTTGGGTCGAATGGACAGAGTCTGGTTGTAGAGATCGGTAATCTCGTCTTCGCTGCCGGTATCGCGAGAGTTTTCGCCTCTGACGCTCAGAAGAGCCAACAGCTTTTCGACGTTTCTGATTTGTGAAAAGACATCTGCCTCGGTCTGTGCATCTCTCTCGAGCTCTTCTCGTGTGGGATCTTGTAGCTTCTCAACGTAGTTCAAGGGGAAAATGCCCGTCTGGCCGCGCAAAGATCCCTTCCACCAGTCCTTGTACACCGACTCGATGACGGCGATTACGTCGCCTTTCTTGAAGGCCAGCTCGCCGGGTTCGGAAGGAATGAAGTCGTAGAGAGCCTTGACTCTGCTGACGGTGGCAGCTGTCGTACCCTGCTGGCCGTCGGATTGGGGTTGGGAGTGGGGCGAAGCTACCGAAGATGCTTCAGGTTCGGGTTGGGAGCCTCTGTCCTTCAAACTCAAGGCAAGCGCCATTTGCAGTTCCTCCTCTTCCTTGCGCCGATCAGTGTCCTCGATCTGTCGCTTCACGGGCTTGCTGGGCGGAGCAAGACCGGGGTTTGAAGAGCGCAACTTGTCGTAGGCCTGCTCCATGATGCCCAGATCGGCGTTCCCCTTGAACATGTCTTTCCACTCTTGCATGCGCTCGAGGATCTTGCTCTTGACTTGCTGGTGGGTGTTGCGATCGGCGGCCAGACGGAGCAGAGCATCGGTGAAAGAGCGAGACGACAGCTCCCGGTGGATGGGTGCTCCACAGTTCTGCGACAAGGCATTGGCGAGCTCGAGCGTGTATAGCTGTACGTTGGCGTTGCGGTGGGCGAGACGCTTGATCAAGGCGGCCGTCACTGATTGAGGCCCTGTGGGCGATGTCGACACACGATCGCACACGTCGAGGATCAGGGCCCAGTTCTCGGATGTCAAGTTCTCGTCGGTCGCCTTGGCTGTGGTTGGAGCATTAGTCCGACTGCTGCTGTTGCTGGCGAGTCCAAGTGGTGCCGTGTGGGAGTGACTCACTGACGACATCGTCGAATGTGTTTGCTTGAGCACGAAACATGACGCTGACGGCTCTGTGGAGTTGCGAGAGAGAGAAACTCGATCAAAGGATGGTATGAGGTTGCTGCCTGAGCACACGATTGTCTGGTCAAGTTGCTGTCTCGACTCTCCACAGTCCCGCTGCACGTCGTCATTGCCGAGCTGCTTCGGTCTTGCCTCTGCTTTGCCTTTCCCCTTCACTGCTAATTACTGCACTGCCTCGTTGACACGCACGTCAACCCTTCATTCACTGTCCGTCTTACAGGGATGGATACACATGGTAGACACATGACATGTACTGCTAGACATGATACGCTTTGTCCTTTTGTTCCATGTGTGACATGGCGAAGATATCATGTCTTGTGAAGCAACATTCGCTGGCTAAACACCCATTGCTCTCTCTGTTTCTGCATCTACTCTCGCCTTTTGATGCTGCTGCCGCACAAAGGCCAGCATTGTAGATGCCTGCACATCGAAAAAGAAATTCGATATGAAATAGCACTCCTCACGGGTGCCATTTACTCAGACCAAACCAAAAAACAAAGAAAAAAGGAAAAATAGATTCACCCGACATCTAGACACCTCCTTGCCTCTTCGTCTTAGACTCGGATATGGCGTAGGTATTCCTTCATGCAGAAGTTGATGTCAGGACAGATGCGTCCAAATCGTGTCTCGTAGAAGAGAAGAAGAAAGAAAAATTCCCCATGACTTTAAATGCTCAGAAATGCTCGAATCAGCACCGCGATTCGGATGATATGCGACGCTTTTGCTTAGATGCCCTTGTTTTTGCGTTCCTCAGCCCTCGCCTGACGCGCTGATCGCACAAGAGGTGAAAGTGTCGCTAGTGGCTCTGCTGTTTGAATGAATTGATGCTGGCCGACAAATTAGCGTCCACTCCACAAGAACAAGCCTCGTACACCATCGCTTACCATAAGCAAGTCATGCGCACTTGCACGCTTGTCAGGATCAACCTTGAGCGCAAGGTCAAGGAACTCCCGGAATATGGACGTCAGTTCCTCCTCTGCCTTGATCTGAGGCGTACCATTAGTCGCAATCAGATACAATGCTCTCAAGGGTGACTCGTTGAGATACGGAGGTTCACCCTCGATCATCTCGATGGCCATAATTCCGAGTGACCAGATATCAATCTTGCGGCCGTACTCCTTTCGTGTCACCACTTCAGGAGCCATCCAATACGGCGTACCCACCATGGTCGTACGCTTGTGTTGAGATTCGTTGATTTGCGCACAGAATCCAAAATCGGCTGCACAGCGTTAGCCGAGGCTCTTCTCTCACAAATCAGTACTACTCACTCAGCTTAATGTTTCCTTCAAGCGATAAGAGAATGTTGTCTGATTTGATATCGCGGTGAATAACTCCTTTTGAGTGGAGGAATTGCAGGCCATGCAATGTCTAGACAAATGGTCAGTCAAGTAAAAAAGCAGTTTCCAAAGCTTCGAACGTACCTCGCGACACACGGCTGCGATTTGCGGCTCAGACATCATGTTGAAAGTCACCACGTCTGTCAAGCTGCCGCCCTCCATGTATTCCATGACAACCCACAAGTCGCCTTTGACCAGATAGCTGTCCATGAAGTTGACAATGTTCTTGTGCTTGCTGTCCTTCATGACCAGAATCTCGTTAATGATCAGGTCTTTCTTGGGCTGCTGTTCCAGGTTCATCTGCTTGATGGCGACACACTTGTTTGTGCCAACCTCATAAGCCGTAAAAACACCACCAGAAGCACCTTGTCCGATTTTATTCAGACTTCGGTATTTCTTTGTGGGATCCGCAGGCGTACAAATGGCATTGAGTTTCTGAATGATTTCACCGTTTTGCTGCTGACTTTGACGCTGCGGCCGTTGCCTTGGTCGGGGGACAGGACCGACGCGAGCTTCCTGAGTAGGCATGGGAACTGCCTGGGGATTTGGCATTTGTGCCTGGTTTTGCTGGGGAGCCCGTTGACTCTGCTTGCGTTCAATTGAAGTTTGGTGGAGTGCTGCTTGAGCTGCGGCCATGGCCTGTTGCTGCTGTTGCTGGTATGCATATGGTGATGTGGCGGCTGCTGGTGACTGATACTGTTGCGCTTGGGTTGCGGTATTTGACCGTGATCGAGACGTCGGAGGTTGTGAGATTTCGTTGATTGTCGGAGGTGCATATTGCACGGCAGGATACTCTTCTTGAGTCTTTTGTTGTTGAGGAGAAGTTGTACCAGGAATGCCAGGAGCAGCACGGGCAGGAGTCATACCAGGGCCAGCAGGAGTCGCACCAGGAGGACGCGGGGCCGCACGGAGAGGTATTGTGTTGCTGTTGGACGCAGTGGGCGACATGGGACCGAGACCAAGACCAACGTTGCGAGGGACAGGAGGAGCGGCTCTGGGGTTCTCAAAGCTGTCCTCATTGTTGGGCGGGAAACGCGGACTCTGCGGAGGGCTGACGAGCGAAGTGAAGCCTGAGCCAGGAGTGACTATGGGCGATGTAAGTCCACTAGGAGGGGACATGTGCTGCGGAGTGTCGCGCTGATGAGCCTGCCCAAACTTCTGCCAGATTCCATCTTCGGGGTTCTTCTCGGCATTCTCTTTGTAGAAGGTGACTATGTCGACGATGGCCTTGGGATCCCGTTTTTGTTCTTGCTCAGAAATGCCGGCGCTGGCTAGAATGTTCTGCCACTCGCGGGGAAGACCCTGGGCGGTTCAGTCGATTGGTTGGTGAATGCAAGGGAGAGGCATAGAACTTACCGTAAACTCGCCCGTGCGATTGTCGACACCGACATGGGTGATGTGGACCGGGTTCTCAGGAGCGGAAATGGTGGGCCGTCCGGGCGACTTGAACAGACTGGAAATGCTGAAGCCGCTCTTCTTCTTGGCCTTCAACTCATCGCTGAGGCGTTTTGAGCTCTCGGGACGGGGGGAGAGTGTGTCCATGGGGCCGGCGGATGAGTTGTTGCGAGTGAGACGGAAGCTGGTCGAGTGACGGAGCGAATTGAAGCGCGAGCCGGCCGTCTGCGACCTGAGAGAAATCGAAGGGCGTTTGGGCTGCTGGGGAGGGATGGATTGGGCGTTTGCAGAGTGGGGCGCAGATAAGCCGACGGGAGAGGGCGAATGCGAAGCGGCGCTGAAGAGCGAGATGGAGTCGGGTCGAGCTGCACCGTCCGGCGGTACGACACGCAGCTGGGGGTTCTGGTCGGCGGCGGCGGCGTGCTCGGCGAGGTTGGTGAGATGGTTGTAGGAGAGGCCGTTGTGGGAGCGCAACTCGGGCTCGGAGAGGTCGCGCCCAAGACTGGGATGGGTCGGACGGCGGGATTGGTTGGTCGTGTGCGACGACGTCTTGTACTGCGAGCGGACTGCAGCCGAGGCGCTTCTTCTTAATTTCGGCCCTTGGGGATGCGACGATGATTGGTGGCCAAGCGAAGCCGAAGAGTACTGCAACGAGTGTTTCCTCAGGAGCTGAGGTTGTGCGGACGATTCAGCCATGAAGGAGAGAGAGAGGAAGCGGGACTGGAGATGGGTGGGTGTGGTTGTGGGTGGTGGTTGATGGCCGAAACACAGCGACGACCGACTACTCTCGATCTCGACACTCGACACGCTAGCCGACTGACAGCACGCTGCGAGCTAACTCGACTCTCTGCGCGCGGGTACAGCCGCTCGTGATTTGTACCGCCGTCGAGATGCAAGGAATAATACCTGATGAATCGCTACTGACACGCCAAAGCAGGGGGGGACGACGAGAGAGCCTGCGTGCAGCCAATCTACGCAGATAATATACAGAGACACCCCAATCACATCGACCACGTCCAAATCCCTTTGATTCGCTTGTTTTTGCTCTGCCAACAACGGTCGCCAGTCGTCAAGGGCCTTTTCTTTGTCCTTGCTGTTTGACATCTCCACTGCCATCCCAATCGCCTTGGCAGCCACCGTCCAACTTTCAACCGATGCTCGATGCTTTCCCATCTAATTTCCTGGCCCTCGCCGTCTCGTCCAAACTCTGCCCAGCACATCTGTCGCGCCAATCTGTGTGAAACGCTGTTCCCGCTGCCATGCTCTCTCTCTCAACTGCGCTGATGGCTGAGACCCGCAGTATATTTTTGCTCCTCTCTGCATGATCCTTCACCCACCATCATGACCATTCAACAACCACCAGATCAACGTTCATGCCTGATGCATGTCCACCGAGGCCACGTTTTCTTGCCGCGTTGTGAGCGTTTTGACGGCGTGCCAGCTAGACCCTGGTCCTTGCCGACCTCTAACCATATCTGAAGCCTATCTCCAACCGCTGCTTCACCACCCATCACCGCTTCCCATCCATCTATATAGGTAGTCTTTTGCGCGGGCAAAGATTGGTTCCATTAGGTATCTAGTTGATGAAATGGGTCAACTATTAGACCACAAATCCACTTCTTGCGGACCCTCCCGAGCATCACCCGCAGACGCGTGGACAAGCTTCTAATCTCTTGTCGGACCCCGCTGCCTGTGGTTTTCATCACCGTAATCATAGTTTCTGTCGAATATAGATTGGCTTTGTTTCGGACGGGAGAGAGAGATTTCTGCAGACGTCACTCGACTCTGACATGTTGGCATGTGCCTTTGCTGCAAGCCGCCTTTGCAGCCCTTTTCTTCTTTGCGACATGCTGGTTCTGCGTTACAGGAAACATGCATCGTTATGCAGCAATAGTCAGGCGGCCGGCTCCCCCTCTCAAGCTTGTCCTAAGCTTGACTCGATGCACCAATCCCTTTGGCAAATTGTCCGGAGAAAGCCCCCGCTCGTGAAGCATCGAGAAAAAGCCTGCGATTCATGTCGAAGTCCTTATGCTTTTGCTACACATGGTTGATAGCTTAGCCGAGCAGCCTGAGGAGCATCGAGATTTGTTTCCTGTGCTCCAAAACATTTATTCAACCACACGTAGGCGGCGCAAGGTGATTCTCGTACACGACTTCGGCACGGCCCATCTTCCATTCTCTCCATCAACAGAGTTCATCCCTTCCATGCAATATCCAACCATGGTTAAAGTTTGGACCAACCCTCTATCGGATGTGTGACCCGCGGTGCAAGCGACAGTAGCCAATTCTCATCACGAAGCAGCCGTCTACGAAAACCGGGGCAGTGGGAAGTGTGTGCCACATGGAACCTGCAAGCTCTTGAAAGAAAGCAACCGTTGCAACTTGCAATCATGAAACAAGAGCCCCAGTGCTTAATATTCCTGTCGAGGGATGGGCATGCCATTTTGCAACAAAAAAAGCTTCACCAACAACATCCATATGCACGAATTTCCGTAGCCTCAGAGCAAAGCCGTGCCGGCAAAAGTACCCATCACACCACGGAAGCTCCACTGGTCGACTTCCTTTTCGCATCGCATGCAGAAAGTTGTGGCATATGACAGTCTCCGATCAATCGCGAAACGTAGAAGTGATCATCCGGTCATGTTCCTGCATCTACGGGGTTTCCAAAACAAATCAACTCTAGAAAGACGAAAGAGTACCTCACCAAGTCAAATTGAATGCACGACTGGTCCACATTTTAACTGCACCTCTCGGCATTTTTGTTACTCGTGTCTCGAGTGACAGCTCACGGTCAGACTCCACGGCTACCGACATCAACCTCGCATGCGCGAAAAAAAAACCAGCTGTCGTGGACGCACAAACGTGATCGGCCAAGTAGATCCCGAAGGGCCGGATCATCCTGTTCTCAAAATACAAAAGTGACAGCTCCCGCATGTTGGCAATTTACCTCTCGAGGGGACCAGGGCTTTGCTTTGAGCCCGAAAACCCGGCTTTCGAGGTTTGAGGAGTCATGGCTGAAGATGGCTGGAGATGGCTGAAAGGTCAGGCTGAATGTGTCGTGATGCCCTAATGTAGCTTATGGTTGGTGAGTAGCCCTTCAGTGGATGGCTCTGCTGTTGAATGAAGGTTTGTGCATCTTCATAGCTAGATTTACTGTACATGCATCCAGAGAGACCACTATTGGCAGGTGACAGGCAGGGCTGTAGAGAGGCTGGCGATTCTCCCGGAACGAAGCATCTTCACAAGAAACATGAAGGCTGCTGTCTTTTCGCCATAATTCAGAAGAAGACACTTTTTGTAGGCTTCTTCAATGAAAAATCCATTCGCAGTCGGACTTCTTTTGGACGATGCTTGATTTCTGAAAGAGCCTCTGCATTGCAATAACACAATTTGATCTCGTCTCACGGCCCTGTGCTGGATTGGGTTGATGTCAACCTGTTGTCAGATTGGAAAAGGCGGTCGCTGGAAATGTTCTCTCATTCCAGAATCTCTGCCAACGCTTCCAGATGCCATAGCATTGCAGAGTCATTTTTATGTCGCTATACGTGTCCAGTGAAGAGGTCTCACGGATGAGACTCTCCTTGAAAAGCTTCCAAACTCATAAAAATCATGATGCATTGCAACAGATCACTATGCTGGTCGAACACACATCTAGAGATCTTGGTAGAAGCACAAGTTTTCTTGATTCCTGGCCTATGGCCATCTAGTGGCATATTTATACACTCGTCGTTAATCGTCACATCGTCTATGCTTCATAGCAGCAACGCTATAGCCTGCTGTCGTTAGCATGCGTATAGAAGAGTAAACGGTCACTAGATGTCCTACGAGCTATTGGCCAGACGCTGCTGGCGCTCGTGCTGCTGGGCAGTGGTCCACTGGATGGTGACCACGCCGCGCTCGAGTCTAACGACGGCCCTGTTAACCATTAGCTCGACGATCTACGGCAGGATCCGTTGGTAGATACTCACATTGCGTCGATAGGGCCTAAAAAGGCCATCCGCTCTTTATAGTAGCCGTGCTGCTAATGGTTAGCACCAATCCACGACGAGGGGTGTACGCTAGACGCACTACTTCTGCCCAGAGCTCAGGGCAGGCAGGCTCCCTAAGGATGCCCATCGCATCGTAGGCGATTGCGGGCATATAGCCGCGCTTGTAGCACTCCTTGCTGATGGAGAGCCGGGTGTGGCGCTCCCACTGCTGTCTAGAGGCATCAGCGGCCTCGGGGTTGCTGATGCTGTGCTTGCGAGCCATTGTTGGTGATGTGTGATGGTTGAGGAAAAGGAGTGTCGTGCAATGTTTCAACCTATGATTTGAGAGAGTGGTGCCCGTGAAGAAACGCTATACCAGTGAAGCTGACCCGTGAAACCGGGTCGACGACATCATCGTAGGCAGCGGTGGCAGGCACCTCACCATGCTGAACAATGGGAGACAGTCGTTCTCCAGCATCTCTGAACCTACCTGTTCATCGTGTTCATTCTCATGACTGGAGAATGGTTCTTTGCAAGCATTTGAGATCAACTGCCAGGTCTCACCAGCCAGCGACTGGACCAGATGGTATCCGGGTCAGAGAACAAGATTCGTGGACTTACTTCTGTTGCGGATTTTGATTGAGGGAAAGAAAGCATGGTGCATCAAGTCCAAACCTCATGTCGGTTGAATGTCGCTATCGCACGGCATCACCTCGGCTGATCCCTCATGCTCTTGCTCTGGTCATTCATCTCAACTTTCTCAAACAACCAACCAACACAAATACCATATATCAGAGTACAACATCCAGGAGCTTCACGGCTTCACCTAAGCGCCCACCATGCAGGGGTTCAACATGGGACGTTATGTCCCTCCAGAGCTCGAGGGCACAGTGTCAGCCAATAAAGTCGCTGGCAAACATGCTTTAGGCAAAAGAGCCAACAAAATCAAAGAAGGCATCTTGACGGTACGATTCGAGATGCCATATGCAGTATGGTGTAACCACTGCCCCAAGCCCACAATAATAGGCCAAGGTGTACGGTTCAACGCCGAAAAGAAAAAAGTCGGCAACTATTATAGCACGCCCATCTGGTCCTTTCGCATGAAGCACCCTGCCTGTGGAGGTTGGATCGGAATACGGACTGATCCTAAAAACACTGCATATGTGGTTACGGAGGGCGGTAAAGCTAGGGACACAGAAGAGGATCGCGTGCGAGAAGGAGAAGACGGCGTACCCATCCTGACAGCCGAGGAGCGAGAACGCAGAAGACAAGATGCTTTTGCTGTTTTGGAAGACAAGAAGCAAGACCAGGTGCAAGAAAAAGAGCACGGCAAACGCATCATCGAACTACAGGGAATGCGCGACCAACACTGGGATGATCCGTACGAGGCGAACAAGCGCCTGAGGAGAACATTCAGAGCTGAACGAAAGGTCCGAGAACAGGAGCACGACTACTCAGAAAAGCTCAGGGACAAGATGGGACTGGATGTTGAGCTGATGCCTGAGAATGACGAGGACAGAAAACACGCTACTCTGATTGACTTTGGAGGCCTGGCCGAGGAAGAGGTCGGCAACGACACACTCAAGGTCACCTCGCGTCCTCTTTTCCAGCAAGATCCGAAGATAGAGGTTGGATCAGGCAAGGTCAAATCCTCGCACAAGACGAAAGCGGCTGCAGAGATTGAGAGCAGGAAGAAAGCCCTTCGGCAAGAAGTACGCGACAGTTCGCGTGCAGCAGCAGATCCATTCTTGTCGTTTGGCAGTTCAGAGACTCGAACGTTTCGTGGCATTGCTGGTATCAAAAGAAAGGCATCCAGCGACAAGCCAGAGGATGTGGAATTCGGGGGGACGAAGCAGACGGAAAAGTCACAAACAGCGTCAGGGCTTTCACTGGTCGCGTATGACTCGGACTGAAGGCATGGAGCGATGAATTACGATTGCATTACAGGCGCTATATACCCATTTTGAGATGAATTTTCCTTGATTGACAATAAATCATCCTGTCGCATGTGACGTCGAATCCAGACTCGAAAGGGACGCGTGCACGTGCCGCAGTCGCGTCTCTCGTCGCGGGCAGCAGTGGAAAGGTCATCCATGACAACCTCGAGGCGAATCAAACAACTCAATCAACGAGTCGACCACCATCATCTGGATGTACAGTGCTTTTCGCCGTCGCCAATGCTGCCATAATCGAATATGCTACCGAAGCAAGTCAGGGTAAATCCAGACACCATCTATCGCTCAGAAACCCCAATACGACAAAAGAAGTTCCCGAACCGACGACGCACTGTACGGCTGTCTGGCGCAAACACTCCGGCTCCTGTGCGTCAACAGTCGACTTTGACTCAACAGCCTCACTGGATAGTAGCCCGGTCGTCACCCACTTCTGAACCCGGAGAACAAGACGAAGACGAGGTTGACGATCACGAGGATGATGACTACGACGAGGACGAGCTGGAGAGGTTGAGGCCCAGGAGGAAGAAGCGAAAGAGCGAAGGAGACGGTAAAAGACAAACCACCATGACTCAATACGTTCCGTCATCTTTCAGCGCGGAGCAGGAGGTCGACCCGTTCCACCAAGTTGCTGCAATCGAATCGTTTGACGGCGTCCGAGATTCGCAGTCACACCCACATCAAACGCCACAGTCAAGACCTTCACGGGCACCACATGCGGAATGGTTAGATGAAGAGGCCGAAGAGCATGGTCCTCAAGATCATGTGATGGAAGACGAGCGTGGAAAGAATGGTCGGACGAGACGGGCGAGCTCAGAGCATGGTGAAGACAGGATAGACTCGGCCTTCGCAAAACCTCAAGCCCCACTACAACAGAGTCCGGCCATGCATCTCAGGACGCCGAGAAGGATATTCAAGTCCGAGATTCCTTCCTCCAATACTCCGCAGAGTGCCATTTTGTCCATCTGTACAGCTAAATCAATGCGTTCGCCGGAGCGTTCGCCATTACGTGCAAAGAGCACCAATTTACGCTCACAACGCTGCTCTCCCGACGACACGCGGATGAGTCCTGTTCCTGAGAGTCCGACCAAACCCATCTCACCTTTCCGCCTCTCGCCTCTCAAAAGTAGACCTACTTTCCGCATACCCGACAAACCTCCTACGCTTCAACACCGTAGCACTATACCGGATTCCGAAGACACTGCCACTCAAGTGACGCCTCTCAAACAGAACAGGTTTAGAAGCCAGATACCCGACACGCAGATGGACATGTTCGGCGAAGAAATTCCCCCCATCACTGAGACACAACTTCCCATTGAAAACTACACCCAGTACGCTGGAGGCACTTACTATGCCGAGAACGACGATTACAACTATGGCTTCGATCCCGTTTGTAGCGCTCTAGACCGCGACGCTGCTCGCTTCATGCAGACACAGCTTCATCGAGACCGCATTGGCTATGATGCTTTTCATAAAGAGCGAAGCTTTTCCCAAGTTGAGGAAGAGCGGAACGGACCAGAGCGAACAGTACGAGATACAAATCCCCCCGAGACTACGATACAGCAATCACAGGAACTTGGAGACGACTTGCCGGTCCAATCCACTCATGCCAATCAACACCGTCATGAGAGAGAAGATTACGAGGATCCACCTACACAGTCGCCGCGTTCGTCGCCTCAGCGCCATCTCCAATTACCCTATGTGTCCGACGACATCGAGGAACTGGACCTGACTGGCGATATCGTACTACCAAAGCCATCAGTCGTGGAAGTCATCCGCATCGCATCCTCTCCGAGCAGCAAGAGTGTCAGTAGCGGAAAGTATCCGTCTTCGCCACCCCTTGTTGTCGAGAACGATGCGCGTATGCAAGCCGAAGCTGAAGAGCAGCAAAACGACACTGCACAACACTCATCTCCGCCCCTCCCAATCACTCTGCCCATACCGCCTTCACAGGTCAGCACGGTGGGTGGCACGCAATTCTTCCCTTCTCTCAAGAAACACAATCAGGCGGTGCAGTATATGATTAGCAGTCCAATCCCCGCGCCACCAGAGACGTCTTCGCCTCCGCCAGAAGCGCGACAGCATTTGAGAAGATTCCTCGACATGTACGACTCCGAAGACGAGGATGAGGGCGAGGGTGAACCCCAGCAGCTTCCACAAGAGGACGATGAAGACGATGACGTGGACCTTGACTTTGTGCCTCGATTCCAGCATGACAAAGATTGCAGAATGGAGAGCGATGATGAGGGATCGGAGCGTGGTGGAGACCATTCTAGGTTGAGAGATATATTGCCAGATACGCTTCTTGATTTCTCGCTGCCGCCGCCTCCTACGCAGAGTTCGGTCAGGAGTGCAAGGTCTTGAGCTTTCGATGGAAAAGGGTTCGAGGTTCGGTAGGTGTGTGATGGTGATGGGATCAGCTGCTGTAGACTAGATCTCTTAGACTGCCGTTCCACTGCGTGGTAGCTAGTCTGTATGTGTCATTGTCCAATGCAAGAAAAATGCTTGCGTTGTCATAGGCTTTCCTGTTCCAATCTTGTCCGGAAATCTCTGAATCTGTGCACACTTTCGATGGCAGCTGTTTGCTTCGAACAGTGGGCCCAATTGCTGCAAAAGACAGATGGTGAATACATCTCGGTTAATCGTGATTGATTATGGGAGAGAAACTGGCAAAAAAAAATCTTTTGAACAAAACTCTGGCGCCCTGAATCTCTCCACCTCTGCTTAGACCGTTGACTTGACCCTTCCAATGCTCGAATCCCTTCTCTTCTTTGGTCTGCAAGAAGCACAAGGACGTCTGACTCTTTCTGCCTTCTCTGGATGACTGTCACTCGAAATCTCTCCTTCGCCTTCTCTTTTGTCGCACCATCTCTTTCTGTGCTACGGACTTGGCCTCTCTCCAATCATTGCTCAAACATGGCAGACGTTTACTGCTTCTCAACACCATTTGCCTGCAAGTAAGAGTATGCGAAATAAGCCAAAGCGCCACCAACAAGCAAGATAGCATAAAGACCAGCACCGAGACCAGCGGCGTCCGGGCCGCTCGTCTTTGCCGAAGTGGGTTGAGCAGAGGCTTTGGGGGCAGGGTCGCCGGGTTGGCGCTTGACGGTGCCGACGAGCAGGCCTTCGAGGATTTCGCGGGCTTCGTCGCTGTGGCCGACGTCTTCAAAGGCTTCGGTGGCGTCTTGGCCGCCGACGTCGAGCATTACTTCTTCACCGCCGCTGTGAAGGGGGTTAGTGGATTGTGTAGCTGATTGGGAGGGGTTTCTTTGTCTGGGTGGTGTGGAGTAATGGTTCTTGTGCTTGTGGTACTGCTCTGTGCAAGAGTGGGGATTGGGTGGGGTGTTATCGAGCAGAGAAGGTCCTGGGACACTTTTCCTGGGAGAGCGGAGAAAAAAAGACGTACGGGTGCTCATCGAGGAAGCTTGTGCAGTTGTAGACCTTGTCGTGGACGACCATGTAAAGGTCCTAAGATGGATTGTTAGACAAAGGAGGTTCTTGGATCTTGTTGAGAAAGCTGCTCGTTGAAGGCTTTGCGAGCAGCACATTCGAGACTCCATGTTCATCTAAACCTCCTCTTCTGTGCGCCTCGCAATGCCGTCGAGAGCGGTGGTTGCTCACCTTCTTGGTGTTGTGCTCGGAAACGTCCGAGTAGGTGAATTCTTGAGACATGTTTGGCGGTTGTGTGTGTGGTGGTGACGGTCGACAGAGACGAGAAGCGTGGAGGCGTCAATCGAGAGCAATGAGCAATCGGCAGAGCAAAGCAAGAGTCGTGGTATACAAGGCAAGGAGGACGAAAGAAGTTGACAGGTTCACGCGCGGGCAGCAGATTATCGCCGGCTATCAACTGATTTGATTTCCGCCCGGGGCTTCGGTCGCTCATTCTTTACAAAACACGCGCCTTCTGATTTGCTGAGAGCCCCTTCCTCCCCCCACATCGCGTCCTTTCTCCCATTCTGGTCACTCGATGGACCCTTCCGATTTGGAAACACTTTCCGTCGCGGCTTTCTTTCCATCCAAGTTCCGCTCAACGACTTTCTGTGACTTTGCAGTTTGTTGTTCCTGTTCGCAGCAGAAGTTCGGCTCCTCCACTGCTGGCCATGTTCTGTCGCCGTAGAAAGCTTCTGTCGGATGCCCGAGCTTAATTCCCTGACCATCTTCCTGTCTCACGCTTGCAATTTTGATTGCTTCATTCTCGGTCTGTTGCACAAACTACCTCTGGAAGATTTTGAAAAGTGACCCAAGTACATGCTCTCCGAGCCAACAAACATTCTCGTACTGTGACTATTCGGCCAAGAAAAGCATTGACTTCTCGTCGATGTGTGAACACGCTCCGATCAAAACCCTGGTTATGGGCGTCCACAGCCAGCCGCCCTATACAAATATGTTAAACCGCCCGTCATTATGAACGAGTAATCAGAGACCCTACTTGGAAGTCAGTGTCGCCGTGTCGTCAGGAATCCATATCGGCTACCGTCAACTCTTGCTTTGAACATACGGACGACCGACGAGCTCACCTTTGACCGCGCACTCCTCTGGCCTCTCGACCATTCATGACTAGCATTTGTACAGATGGCCATTGGCATTGCAGGTGTAGATGAGGTATCTGATGAGCGGCGCTGAAAGCAATCAGTCTTTGATGACGGACGTGCTGCATCGATATCTTCCACCAACAGAACAATCAGGACATGAATCGATCGGACAAGCTGTACTCGGCAATCACATTGACGTGGTGGAACACCTGCTGGACCAGCGCGGCATACAAGATCACTCAATTCTGAAGGTCAGAATGTTTTTTCATGCAGCTTTTATACACTGCAACCCAGCAATGTTTCGGCTATTGGCTTCGAGATTTCCTACCGGCATGCATCACAAAGACATTCGGGGTGAGACGACCCTTGGACTAGTCATCAGAAGCCGATCCCAAGACCGTTATGAAGCGGCCAAGATACTGCTCTTGGAGCTTAGTGTCAGCGAAAGGTCTCGCTTCTGTAACATGCTTTTGCAACACCTTGTCCCGCGAGAGGACGTTGACATTTGTTCCCTCCTGATCGAGATGGAAAATCTGGATTCGATGTCGTATACCATCGAGAGGTAGATTGAGATTGGGTGACGAACTGCTATAAGGCTTACAAGACATCTGGACCTCTAACGCATCGCCGGTCTATGCGACGAAGAGACGTGTGAATAAGAAGGCGAAGTGTAGCTACGACCTGATGAATCAAATTTGCGGCATCTGCTATCATCCCAAGGCGAACTCGTCCAGGCTCCACTCGTAGAAGATGCGTCGTCTTGCACTACCCCTTGATCGATAGGTATGTCATCTTCCTCTGTTCCGCCGCCGATCTCATCCTGACTCTCTTCGTTACTACCATCGTTTACGACATGGCAAAGAGTCCATTAGCTTGAAGCTCAATGAGGACATTCTGTGCAACTTCGAGTAGCTTGTTATCTGCATGAATTCCCTCTTCCTCTTTATCCTGCTTCAATAGCCATTCGAGGGTGAAATCAGGGGATATTTCTCTTCCAAAGCGAGAACGTGTCCGTGATCAGCTTCTCTCAGCAGGTTCGACTAAGTATTGACTCCAATGCACTCACGACGTGTGCGAACACACAAAGTACAATCCAGGCAGGATCAGCCGAGACTAAGCATCACGTTTGCTACTGTGCTCGGCTGCTTCGAACCTTCCGTTTTTTTTTCTTTCTTTTTTTTCGAATATTTGCATCATCTTGTGGAATTCGGTACTTATAATCGATACATCCTTCCAATGCTCTCATGACGATCGGAGAGCAGATAGGCGAGAGGATGCTCGAGGTTACCTGGCTTTGTGAGGCTTTTCATAGGGTTGCCATTGGGGCGAGACTTGTTGTCAGTACGCTCACGGGTCTGCACAAACATGTCTGTCGACAGATCGGTATTACTGGTGGGTAGTGGTTGCGTTGCAGATGCAAATGCAGCTCTGGAGTTTTACGTGCCCAAATGCCACCAGATTTTCCTCGTGTATTACTTCTTGACTTTTACGAGTCACTACGATTTTTGTATTAGCAAACGCACGGTCGGACTGTTGCCACCCACAATGGCCAAGGGGTAGCAAGAGCAGTTCAGTGCAAGGGGCAACGAGAGAAGTTGAAAAGTTTGAAAGAATTGACCAATTCTAGGTCATTATTTGATACAGAAGTATATTTTGAGCCAGACAACCCTGCTGTAACTCATCAAAACATTATAAAAAAGAAAAGATCATAAAAAGAAAATCTATGCCTTCTCAAGCATCTCATCGCTGGGAGCAACAGAGGTCTTGCCCTCGGCTTCAGCCTTGGAGCGAGCAGCATCCCAGTCGCCATGTGTCTGGCTGATCATGGGGCGATAAGACTTGCTCTTCCATGCCTTGCCGACAGTGTTGTAAAGCTCGTTGACCTCCTCGAGAGACAGATCCTTGGTCTCGTAAATCATGGCCCAGACGAAAGCGACGGCAATCCAGCAGAAACCACCCCAAATCCAAAAGATGTTGGGTCCGAGGTTGGCGTATTGGACCTCAGTAAGGTAGGGGGTGATGAAACTGTAAAAGAGACAAATTAGCAATCTTTTTCAGAGGAAAAAGAAAAACTTGAAAAAAGTTGGAACGATTTTATTGCAATGCAAGCCTTTGCAAACACCAGTGTCTGAAAGACCAACACTGCAATAAATTTGAAGAAAAGAGGATGATACGTACGCAAGAAGCCAGTTGAAGAACCAGTTGGCGGCGGTGGTCATGGAAAGACACTTGGCACGGACCTTCAGAGGGAAGATCTCACCAGTGACGACCCAAGCGGCGGGACCAAAGGTCGAGGCGAAGAAGAAGATGTAGATGCAGATGAATGCGAACTGGGCGCAAGCTGAAGTGTAGTCGGTGGGGGAAGTGGCGACACCAGCGGCAGCGACAATGTACTGCGAGATACCCATGCCGAGAGCACCGGCAAGAAGAACGGGACGACGACCGAAACGATCAATGGCCCACAGACCAGGGAATGTAGAGATGACGTTGATGACGTTTGTGATGACGGAAAGGATGAAGGCATCGGGGAGCCATTGAATCGAAGGGTCGGCAGGGGCGTTTCTGCTGAAGTAGGAGGTACCGTAGTAGAAGATGAAGTTGACACCAACAAGCTGCTGGAGAGACTGAAGGGCGATACCGGTGAATGTACGCTTGCCAGTGTTTCCCTTGAAGCACTCAAAGTATGAAGCGGTACCGAGAGACAACTCGTACTCGTAACTGGCGGTGATCTCGGCAAGCTCGGCGGTAAGAGCAGGGTGGTCTTCGGGGAGACGACGAAGGAAGTGAAGGGATTTTCTGGCCTTGTCCTCCTTGTTTTTCTTGATGAGGAAGCGAGGTGTCTCGGGGAGGAAGAACATTCCAATGCAGAGGATGAGCGACCAGGCAAATTGGACAGCGAGCGGGATACGGTAGGAGCCACTGTCAGTACGGTCCTTGGTGGCTAGCAGAATGTTAGTGCGCTTGTCAAAAGATCAGGATTTGAAGAATGAAAATACCATAGTTGATCAAGGAAGCCAAAAGCAGACCAATGGTAATGCACAATTGGTAGGAACCAATAATGAAACCACGAATCCACTTGGGCAAAGTCTCGGCCTGGTACATGGGAATCTGGACGGAAACAAGACCGACACCGAGACCAGCAAAGAATCTTCCGGCAATGAACATGGGCTGTGCTGTGGCGGCGACCTGAAGAATGACACCAAGGTTGAAGGGAATGGCAGCGCAGAGGATGATTCCCCACTTGCGGCCGGTGTAGTCGGCAATCAAACCAGCTGCCAAAGCACCCACGAAAGTACCGACTGAGAGAATTGAGACGATAAGGGAGATCTTTCCACTTGCTGCCGGGTCGTCGAATTCGTTGATCCAGAAGGGCATCTCTTGAATACCAGAGATGGTACCGGTATCGTATCTGTCATTTGTTAGAACAAGCAATGGCTGTTGATACGTGATGAGTGCCCATACCCGTAAAGAATACCAGCGAAAGCAGCAAAGGCGCCGACCATGATGGAGGGCCATGCGGCACCGACCTCATCGTCGGGCTTCTTCAATGACAAGAAACCCATAGCTATGTGGTCCGGAACTGTCGTGCAAAGGGAAGGTGATCAGGGAATCTAGAGACCACGCGGTATATGAAGAAGTCGCGAACAATTGAACAGAAACGATGATCACTGGACTGTATGAACTGGCAGGGTGTATGCTTCTTATAGAAGAACGGTTTCCCGCGGCACCCACCTACGCACGCCACGCTTTCTACAAACCGACAGGAGATTGGCGCCCAGAGCATGGATCAAAAGTCAACCCGCATCGAAACTCCCGTCTCCTACAGCACCGGAGGGCAAGCATCGACAAGAAGGTTTGGAGGATTGGCTACCGAATCGTGGGGCTTGGCCCTGAAGCAAAACAGCGTCCCCATGGCACGCTAGACGTCATGGCTGTTTCTTCGACGACACGCGAGCGCCAGTGCAGGCAGGGTTTGTCGTTACATTGCAGCGGTTTTGGTGAGATGTCGGACCGGAAACTGGTCCATTCGTATAACCACTCCATATGGAGAACGGAATGTGTGGAATACCACCGAGGACAAGGCCGAATTGTCGGGGCGGCGATGGTGGAGACCGTGGGGCTTCCACACGCGCAGAGTTCCAGTCTGAATTCTGCGACCGCCTGATCTGTTGTTCTTGTTGATGTGCTTAGAGTTGTTCATCAAAGAGATGTTTCTCGAGCGTTAATGAGATATTAAGCTTCTCAGGGCGGAAATAACGCACTTCAGCTGTTTCTCCCAGAAAACAAGGTGTGTCAATGGCGTATCAGGCGTCTGTCTCATTCGCGCCACCCGCTGCCACCTTGGCGCTCGTGAAAAGTTCCAACAACAGCGGACAGTCGATTCGTCGTATACGCTTGGTAGGTGTCCGTGACCTCCTGACACGGGGCATGTTTTTCCAAGACCTCGTGCTCAAAACCACCCCGGTTCCCGCAAAACATTGCTGCGGAGCAATAGTGTCGGTGGTATCGCGGTCGCAATCAAAAAGCTGTTCCTGCCTCGCTCCACTTCGTTTGGAAATTGAGGAGAGAGACTCAACCCCCGACTCCCCCAACTCTTCGGCTCCATCGACTCCAGTCTCCATGCGAATCATTCCTGTTTCGTGAGTCTCGCATCCCCCAATGGATCCTCCGCAACTCCTCGCTCTCCAGACGGCCAGGGAAAGGCCCGAATGTATCGACATCCACCATGAGATCCGGATCGTGGAGTACTGGGTACCATGAAAGGGGAGAGGTCTCTCCTTCTCATGGTCTCGACAACTGCGAAGGAAATAGAGACCAGAGGAGTTTGGAAAGAGAGCACAACAACGCATAGCAAGGAAACACTTGCAAAGACGTCTGGAAGGACAAACATATATTCGGAGCATTCATTGGCACATCGGACCGAGAGGTCGCTGATGGTCAATCAATTTGACCAGTTCGGACGCAGAATTTCCTCTCCTAGACTGTTTTCCACAGCGTCAACCAACTTGCGGGCACCAGCACAGGCAGCATTATTGTCTTTCTACGAGATGCGTTCTGGAGGACATGATGCAGATTCTGGCTATCACTTGATCGTGATGGTTCGTTAGGCAGATACAGATCGCTGTGAAGGCTCGCGAGGCCTTTCTGACATGTCTAGCCAGCGGCACTACTCAAAAAACAGAGTTTTGAAGATCACGAATGGGCTATATTGAGGTAAGCTTTTCGCTCGTGAACAATCGCGTCTACTGTTGTCCAAGGAGGTCTTTCGCTCGATTAAACCCATCTCGACTAGAAACTGCTACAGACATAACCAAAATTATTTTGGTAAATCTTACGGGGTAATAGCATGATTGGATAGACGGTTTCTACACGAACCAGGGTGGTTCCGTCAACGACGTTTCCGTTGCCGTCTTGAGTGATTGTTGTGGATATGTTGAAGCAGGAATGCAGAAGAGAAACCTTCAATTCTGCTGTAAGACAGCTAGCTGATCAGTTGACTCTTCCTAGAACGTGGTGGTCTTTGGGAGTCGCATTTTCATACTGGACAAGGTGAAAGAGTAAAGAATAGATTCCAATTACCCGTCTCATATAAAGAAACCGTTACATGTCCTATAGTATATAAAAATGTAATAGACGTCGCACTCTGCATATATCCCGCGTAAGTCTACTCATCATGATTCCCGCATGTGGATGATCATGATACGTGACAAAGGCCTCGGCACACAATCGTTGCCAACAAGCAGCCAATGCACAATTCCAAGCATAAGTTCGGCACCAAGTGACAAGCCACAAAAATTTCTAAATTGACCTCCACCCATAACCATTGATTGTGAGCATGCTCAATTACATCTAGTAAGGTTCATCTCAAGCTGTAGCAATAGCTCTCTTCCTCGCCCCTCATCACTGGCCAAGTCTCACAAAGATGCATAGAAGAACAATTAACGCACTGGTCATGGAGATAAAATCCTGTCACACTCGAATCGAGAGCTCGGGATGTGCCAAAAAGGACCGACTATTGCTGGTCCCTCGCCGTGTTCGAGAACCCTCGATAATCTCTCGGTTGTCGCATTCCACGCGCGTGTCGAAACCGAGCGGGAAGGTCCATGTCGTTCGATGCTTAGGCGGCGTGAAAGGAGTAGTGGTACGCCTTGACCGCTGGCCGATGGCAAATACTCTCCCCATCGCGTTGCTTGTGGTTACGCGATGCCTCGGTGGTGGATTCTAGAACGAAGTCACGGTGTCACTTCTTGTAAAGCATGTGAACAAGTTATTGGAATAATATCGATTCGTGGACATTTTGACAGAATGGGAAATCGCTAAGACAAAGATATATACATAATTTTACCTCGTAAGAGAAAGAAAGAGGCCACTCCTTTAAGCATAAGCTTCCTGAGAGCAGGTGAAAGGCGACCTGACAGAGCCGGAAGCGTACGAGTCGACAATGTCCTTGACACTGGCATAGGTACCGCAACCAAGAATGGTCAAACCAATGACAAAGCAGAGCGCGTTCAAAACAGACAATGCAATGTTCTTGGTACTAGCATTCCACTTGCCCTCCTTGATCAACAAGAACCAGAACAAGGCGGGGAAGTAGAAACTGAAGCCTGAGATGAACAAGGCAGAGGTGATACCCAACAGGTCGCTGAAGAAGGGGATGGCTTCGGCAATGACCCAGGCAAGCACGATTTGCGCGATCAGAACGAGGATCCAAACGGCCCAACCTTGCTTGGTGTTGGTGTAGCGGATGGGCGAGTTTCTGAAGATACGGCCAATGAGATAGCGACCAACAACGGTAGCATTGATTGAGCCAGAAATGAAAATGACGGGCAAAGCAATACCGAAAGCGACGCGGGTGACAATGTGGCTACCAGATAACAGAGCGGGACTTGCAACGTTGGTGCCGACAAAGGCGTAGATAAGGCCACCAGTAACAGTGTAGATGATAATCTCGATGATACCAAGAGCCCAGATGGACTTGACGTAATCCTTGGGGGTGTGCAGCTCAGCCATGAAGGAGAACTGGCAAATGGCGAAGGAATAGGCAAAGACGATGTTGGTGACTGCAAGGAAAGCAGATTGGAAGGTGATGTCCTCTGGGGGCCATGCACTCCACTCGACAGCAGAGAGACCACCGGGTGCGTCGGACGACTGAATGCCAGTAGCGATGATGGTGATGCCGATGGCGCCAATAATGGAGGCAAAATCGATGTATCCCAGAATGGCGAACTCGGCGAAACTAGGAGGAATGGCCAGGAGGAAGAGAAGGACGGCTGAGATTGCGGACCACACGAGCGCGCAGACAGTCGGGTCGTCGACAATGCGAATCCAAGCGATGGTGCCGGTGAGGGTATGCGAAGCCGACAGTAGAATCAGATGGAGAGTGAACATGGCGCCCACAACTTCCATTCCGATGCGACCAAACATGATACCAACAGCATCCGAGTAATGCTCAACGTGAGGGTACTTGATCTTGACCTGGCCGACGACGTAACTCGTGTAAATGGCAAGCATACCAATACCGACGGAGAGAATAACACCAGCGACCATGCCGACCGATGCGAAAGCGGCGGGCACTGACAGAGCACCCAGAGCGATGGCCTCAACAATCAAACAGATGGTCAATCGCTTCCATCCCAGTTTCTTGAACTTGGCCTCTCCCTCCTCGAGTGTGGCAGTCTTTTCCAGCTCAGGTGCGCCGACCTTGTCGGCAGAGTTGGCCTTGCCGCCCATGCTGTCCTCGTAATGCGGTGGCATGTTGGCGAGGTTGCCACCAAAGGGACCAAAACGGGCAGCGTCGGGATGTTCTGGTAGAGACATGTGTGACAGCGTGGGTAACTGAGGGGAAGAGAGCTGGGGGTGGGCTCGCTCTTGAAGTAGCAAGGGCTATGAGCCTATCAGCGACGTGAGCGAATGATTGGCAAATGCAATCGTGTGCGAGTATGGGCCAGAAGGAGCAAGAATGTGCAAGGCGGGCAAAGTCGACGAATAACGAGATTTCTGTTACGCACCTTTTACACTTGGATATTTGCAGAAGCCAAGAACGATGTTGAGATCTGAAATTGGGTCAAGCTACTACAAGACAAAGCTTGGACTGGAGAGTAGGGCGTGCTTGTAGAGCTTAGGGCGTGCTGCAAGGCGTGGTGTTTACGTGACGAAGGAGAGCTTGGAGAAGAAAAGTCTACGTCAAGGGAGGGAGTTGAAGAAGATGAAGACCTGCCTGCTCGAGAAAAGCAACTTCTCTGCTTACAATACTCCTACCGTGTGATCCGATCTTCTGAGTTCTCATTACAAACAGATACATGGTCGGTCGTCAACTGCATGCGAGAGTTTGAGTTCGGGAGTCGCTGATTCCGTCGAGCGTTGTTGGGCAGGTTTCGAGAGCAAATTTTCTACAGCATGACGTGGAAAGAAGTCCGAGCGACACCGAACACGCCGAAAGGACACACCACTCGGCCTGAACCTCACCTTACTAATGCTGTCATGCCTCCGCCGGAGTGTTTCAATGCGTCAAACAATCTTCAATTGCTTCGCCGTCGCCCCTGTTGCTCTCCGCATTCTGTTATCTGCAGAAAAATCCATCATACGACTGAATCAGATCTTGAATTATAAGCGTAGTACGCGAGTCGGGTCTGTCAAAGTCTAAATTCAGGGGCCAATAGCCGTTGCTGTCGGGCGCTATTTACTCTCTCGCTCTTCGTGCCGATTTTGCTACCGATCCTGCTGCCGATTTTCGGCTACGAGTCGGCAATGAGATTCCGTCTTGGATCATGGATACTCGAGTTGTTAAGCAGCAGAAACACGTCGGACTGTGAGTGTTGACGGCATGTTGCAAGACCTGTGTCAGTATATGGTGCTTGCGCGTGCCCGTAGCCTCGGAGCAAGCAAGCAAGCATCGTCGTGCGAGGTAAGAAAGTCAGCCTTGTTTATATAAGCTCAATTCCAAGGCTTTGCCCAAGCATTTTAGAGCCGCAGCTCTCGGCATGATTCCTCCATCATCCTCGACAACATCGTGTGTCGTTAATACCAGGCGCCTCGGCTACTTGACTGCCACATATCCGGAATGGACACCCACACTTCAGTATGCAAGCAAGCGTGCTGAAAGCCGCGCCCAGCGTATGGCGACCGATCCCGAGTTTCGGAAAGGGGAACAAGCGAAATCGAAGGAGTCTTACGAGAAGAATCGTGAGAGAACACGGGCATATAGTGCCAAATCTGAGAACAGGCAAAGACATTGACTGCATAAATATTAGAGCATGAGGCGAAGAGTTGACGCAGACTGCGAAAAATACCTACAATCCAAGGCAGAATACAAGACCAGCATACGGAAGCAGTTAAACAATGACGAAAAACTTCCATGAGACCAAGACATCACAACGATGAACACTTCAGGATCAGAGTGCATCTAGCGGCGTGGATACTTCGGGACAAAACAGTTCGGGAATTAGGACTGGCCAACACATCAGCCTATCTTGTATGAGCAAAGAACCACGCACCCCATGTACTGGTTGCGGACATGGCAGGTACATAAAGCTATGGTGGCGGGAGAAATCTTCGGGAGGATATGTGTGCTATGGGTGCTTTACCAAACACTGGCCTCCAGCTCTTTTAATCGGTTACGAACACAAGCTAGAGTCTACCACATCAAGCCTTACCGACGTAAAGGATCAGCAGGCCAAGAGCATCAAGACCCTGTCTCCAAAACATGAGTCGTTTCGTCGAAGGCTGCTTTCAATCTTGTCCAATCATGCGCAAGCTTTGTGCAGCTTGCTACCTACTCTGGTTGTCTAAACCATATCGCCTCCGAAATCTTGATGTCGCACCGCATGAGAGAGGGAATGGACCGCGTTTGCAACAACCACCGACATCGCGCTATGTATTCTTCGTGTTCTAGTCCAAGAGCTTTGAAGCATCATACGAGACACGGATTGAATGGCAGACCAGTCCGCTTCACATCAATCTCTCTTCACACCGATTTTACCAACCTTCCTCAGCCCACCCGCGCCTGCAACCAATACAACGATCATCCAAGCAAACAGCGCCCAAAACACTGCACGATAACCTGTCATCAATGCCTGCGGGCTCGTCTTGTCCTCGTAATTCGAAGCAGCCGTTCTGGAATCTGCAATTACAGAAGTGATTGTAAGACCGATCGAGGTGCCCAGTTGAGCACAAGTGTTGAAGACAGCACCGCCAAGAGCCTGAGTACGGAGAGGGAATGTAGAGGAAATGATCAGAAGGCCGACCGTGAATAGGACATTGAAGCATATGCCTTGCAGAAGCTGTCGAAAATATTAGAAATGCGCTATGAGTAAGGAACGGATTCGACTCACCAGCGCGACAAATGCCATATTCCAGTATGGCCAGTGTGGATTGATGATAGCCATCAACATTGGCGAAAGTGACGACAGACCGCAGGCAGACAGCACAATCCACAGTACCGGCATACGATTAACAAAGTAGCCAGTCGAGACATTCGTCAACACAGCAGTGACAAGAGAAGGTAAGATGCGAATAGATGCATCGAGTGCCGATAATCCTTGCACCTGTTGGAAGCTAGAGATTGTGTAAGTAACAGTGAGTTTGTCGACAGCGGACAAGAAATATTCGTCACTTACAACAGACTGGCAAAAACTTCCATACCATTGGTCACAGCGCAATTGAAGAGAATCATGATGCAGATGCTCGTGAAGCTATAGTCTCGCCAGAAAGAGTTCGGAATAAGTGCAGGTCGATTATGCTTGACCTGGTAATTCATCCAACAGACAAAAGCCGGCACGCTGATGATCCCAAGTGCCAAAAGAGAGATGGTTGTGGCGCTGCGGATGTTGTGGACACTAGCAGATAATGTTCTGTCATTGATGTCAGCCTGCAAATTCATCGAGTCCATTTTGAAGAAGAGCTTACGCCAGAGCATACGAGATAGCCACAAGACCCGTGGTCGAGATAACTGTCCCGACCCAATCAATCTCGGAAGCCAATTGCTTCTTGATGCTACGTCTAGGATGGGGACGAGTATTCTTAGGCAATGCCCAAAATCCGACAAGACTCAGGGTACAGCTCGCGGCAGCAACCAGATAGAAAGCCGGTCTCCACCCAACTCCGTCAACAAACAGGCCACCAAGGACCAATCCAAGAAGGAAGCCCAATGGTGCCGCGAAACCTAAGCAAGAGAAACCCACGTTGCGTGGCTGACCGTCTTCAACGCTGGTGGAGATGATGGAGACAGAGGCCGGCACAGCCATGGCATTGCTAATACCTTGCAACCCGCGAAAAGCAATGAGTTCAGCTCCATTACGTGCAAGGCCGCAGGCTAGAGCACTGACAGCGAGAAGAATGTTGGCCGATAGAATTAATGGTCTCGTGCCTAGGACATCAGCAAGGGATCCAGCCAACATCAGGCACGATCCAGCAGTAAGGTAGAAAACAGAAGTCGGCCAGAGTTGGAGACCAGCTTCCATGTCCAGTGCTTTGGCGATGGCAGGCAGACCCACGACAATGATGCCATTGCAGAAACTGGAAAAGAGCTGTACGCCAACCAATTGTGCGATAACGATGATCGTCCGTGTTTTGGAGAGAATTGGCTTTGTCTCGTCATTCAGTGGTGTCTCGTCGTCTGATGAAGCCTCCAGGTCTGGATTTGTTGCGGGTGCATTGTGTTTGTTCGATGGTTCTGCAATCGATGCAGTTCTTGTGGTGGTACCGGAAGCAAGTCCGATAGCCGTCAATTCCACGGATGGTTGTTTCCCCATTATTCTCTCTGCTCGAACTAAAACTTGGTTGATGGTTTCACAAAAGACCAATAGAGAAGAACGAGCAACAGGGATTAGTTTAACTTTTTTCAAGTTCTGCGCCCTACAAGTCCAGTGTGAGAATTTGCACCTCATGACAGTCATATTTTTTGAGTCACATTTGTCCGTCGGTTAAATGGTGTTTCCCGCACGTTTTCCGTCACTTTTTCATGACTACGTCCGTGCGGGAAAAGGCGGAGTCATACAATTGAGAGACGCCATGCTGCTACAGACATTAACTCCGGACAATAATAGGAGGAAACTGCTAGATTAGGGATTTCAAAGCTCGAGTGTTATAGATTCTGCTCAAGAACCGCTTGATGAAAGCTGACATTGATCAAGGCTGTCTTTTGAGTTGGCACCGTTGTGATCATCAATCAAACATATTGGTTGTTAGCTCTTAATCCAAAAGAGAAACATAGGACGAAAGGACATAAAGCAAATTTCAAACGATGATTCTTGCACGAAGTCGAAGCAGGTCTGTCTTTTGTTGCGTAAGAGCTACCATTTGAGGGCTATGCTTTGGATTGCTTCTAGTTCATTAGCACAATTGACAATCGACGGAAATGGTCCCATAACACAATCAGCCTTTATCAAAGCTGGCCAGAATTGCGTTTGCATATACTCTTACGTTTCGCTTTAAGCAAGTAGAGAATGCCAGCAAGGATCGCGGTTCTTGGGACCGGATCCTAGTTCGTCACAACTGTATTTTGGCTCCAGATCCACCGTTATAAAAACTTGTGATTTCCACAAGGGCGATGATAGGTAATTTGTGTCTCTGTGAATGAGTATGAGTAGTCAGATAGCAAATCCTAAACAACGGCTGATCAAGCAGCCATTCTCGTAGCATTATAAAAGAACTCAAAGACCTCTTATGGTTGATGAAAGAATGTCTTGATACAAACAGCAACTCATAGGTGCATGAACCACTGCTAGAACCCTCCGAACCAAGCAGCTGTTCATAGATAAATCTCTGCCATGGCTCCGTTCATCCACATTACACCGTTATAGCGACAATGGGTCTCCCACAGTGGCCTCACCCCGACGAGCTCAAGGCAGCTGCTGCAGCCAGCACCACCCAGCCCACTACATCCTCTGCCTACGAGGTCAGTATTCGCTGGTGCGTTCCCTCGAACTATCTCGGAGGCAGAGTCTGGAACGTCGAAGAACTCCGTCTCCGTATCGACCAACCTATCTTCGCGCGCAAGACCTTCGAGCCCGGCAAGGTATACTGGAGCCAAGACACTTCCTCCTATCTGACCGTAGTTGATACGCCAGCCATGGTGAGGTCCACGAATCTTGACTTGTTGTGTTTGTTTGACACCGATTGCTAGGTCGGGCTTAGCGAAGGAAACAGGGTTTTTGTCACCACCAGAGGACACGACGCTATCCTCGACGAGAACGAGACGACAGTGAGATACACTGACTTTTCTCAAATTCATTAAAAGCTCTGACATCCGCACAGCGATCGGTTTCCCCCGACTAGACGGAGGGGTCGATACACAGCCAGAAGAATGATGCCACAGCCAGCAGCTGTGAAAACAAACAACTAGCTTTGGCTTAAGCTTCCAATGAAAAGTCATCACCTTTTTGACCGAGCATACATGAGTTTCAGCGAATGCGATATGTTCAGTGTCGCGACCGTTCCAGCCTTCCTGTGGCATAGAGAGTGTTGTCGTTGGAAAGTATTGCTGAAGAAATGCGCAGTAGGGTTTGAATTGTGGAAATCGGCCAAAGAGAGGGGGAGGGTATATGGATTGCCTAGGGTCAGACAAGCATGCACCCTCTGAATCGAGCCTGTGACATTTAATTCAGTCGACCTGGTTCTGATGCTCTGCAAGATAGCAATTTGCTTGTGATTTCATCCCCAGTCAAAACGACCAAGGCTCAGGGCTATAATGCATTGAAACTTGACTTGAGCGAAGTGAGTGTTGGAGGTATGTCAGAAAAATTTCACTGTAATAATAGTGTGATTTATACCACAGACACAGAGAAATTAATTCTTGATGTGTTACAGCACAGAAAGAGGTCAGCAAACGCTTGAACCTGCCTTTTTCGGCTGTCCAAGCTCGCATGCGAGTGGGGTGAAGGTAATCCAGACGCGCTCATTGGTCATATCTTGGGCTAAGAAGAAGACGGCTACTGCGGAGAGGGCAGGAACAAGAGATGGTATTACGAAAGAAGATACGATATAGAGCCGGTAACGTGGTGGGGAAAAGGCTTGTTTTACAATTTGGCAGGAAAACTACGAGGGGGCCACGGCTCTCGGTGTACGCCTGCCACCAAACTTTGGTATCTGCGGTGCTGTCCAGATTATTACCCAGGTTTGGGAATTTCGCTGACCAGCGGGAGCTCCGATGATTCGTCAATGACGATCGACCGTGACTTTTAGCTCCCCCTGCTTTCCTGTTGCTACATAAACGTGTTGACCCCGTGGCTGTCTGGAGCTTCGTGGTCCTTTTGTCTTTTTCATATACGCAATACAATCGTCACCAGCAGGTCTGTCACAGCAATCATGAGTGTTTCAAAGTTGGCAGAATTTGGCACAAAGCACGTCGCGCGTGGAATTGGCCGTCTCTCCAACCATGTCCTTGAAAGCGGTGCTGGCAGCTATGTAACAACCACAGAGGGTCGCAAGATGCTGGACTTTACCAGTGGTATCGGAGTCACAAACTTGGGCCATTGCCACCCCAAGGTGACAAAGGCGGCACAAGAACAAGTCGGCAAGCTCGTACACGGTCAAGTCAACATTGCTTTCCAAAAGCCTTATCTCGAGCTTGTGGAGTCGCTTCTCCCGGTCATGCCGGACAAATCGCTCGACACATTTTTCTTCTGGAACTCGGGATCAGAGGCCGTCGAAGCTGCCGTGAAGCTGGCCAGACACGCAACCAAGAAACAAAATATCATCGTCATGCAAGGCTCTTACCACGGACGCACATTCGGAACCATGGCCATGACACGATCCAAAACCATCTACGGAGAAAACTACGCACCCTTGATGCCCGGCGTTTTCTCAGTACCGTTCCCTTACTGCAAGCAATGTTCGATTTCTCACAGCACTGACGGCAAATTCGGATTTGAGAACTGCTGTATGGACCCTGTCTTGCAGCTCGAGTTGCTTTTGAAGCGTGAGACTGCTCCTTCGGACACTGCAGCCATCTTTGTCGAGCCTGTTCTCGGTGAAGGTGGATATGTTCCTCCACCTGCGGGATACCTTGCAGCTCTACGCAAGATCTGTGACAAGCACAACATTCTTCTTGTCTGTGATGAGGTTCAGTGTGGTTTCGGAAGAACAGGCAAAATGTTTGCTGTCGAGCACTGGGGAGTCAGACCTGACATATTGATCATGGCCAAGGGTATTGCCAACGGCTTCCCTCTGTCAGGTATCGCCTCGCGCAAGGAGTTGATGGACAAGCAAACCCCAGGAAGCATGGGTGGAACTTACGCCGGTAATGCAGTATCATGTGCCGCAGGTGTTGCAGTAGCCAAGGCCTTCAAGGAGGAGAAGATTCTTGACAACGTGAACGCTCGAGGTGGAGAACTCAAGGCAGCACTGCAAGCAGCCAAGGACGACGCCACTACAGGAAAGCTAATCTACGACGTCCGTGGTCTGGGTCTCATGCTGGCACTCGAGTGCACACCCGGCAAGGGCTACGCCTCCAAGATCCAGGCCAAGTGCATGGAGAAGGACATGTTGGTCTTGACGACATCTATCTACGACACACTTCGTTTCATCCCCCCGTTGAACATCACCAAGGAGGACATGGCCAAGGGTATCAAGATCATCACCGACGCGATCAAGGAGGTTGCTGCTGGCGAGGATCCTCAGGAGACAGCAACCAAGGGTCAGGCCCCCGAGTAGTGTGTGTCACGAAGGTTATGTAAATAATAGCGAAATCGATTACCAGCGACAGGAGCCTCACGAAACTACAAAATTCCTCGAACAAACCATACTCACCGTGAAGTCAATGGTCACTTCTTTGCATGCGGACATCTTGACCATAATCCGAACATACGTACACTTTGTCAAAGTCTCAAGGGGAACAAATAACATTTGACTAGCACTAAATGCAGAAAAGACAAAAGCCAATACTAGCAAACCAAGTATCAAGAGGTATCACTAAATCCAACCCAGCCCCCCAACTAGCGCCCGAGCACTCCATAATGTTCCATTCTAATCCCAAAACTTTCACTTCGCAACACCAAACTGCTGAGCATCGCCGGCTTCAAAACTGAAAGGTCTATCCTTTGCCAGTAAAACCGGTCTAGGAGGCAAGGGCTTGTTAGGACTAGGCTTTGCAGGCGCAGGAGCAACAGTCACAGGCTTCGATTTACTCTGACTTGCATTTCCAATCTTGAGGATCGCGGGCAGGCTTTCGCGCTTCGAGGTTGAAGTAGCAGGAGGTGTGGGATCTGACAGAATTGCAGCAGCGGCAGAGGGCGTGGGAGGCAGCAATTTGAACTCTGGCACGGAGGTCGAGATGCGATGTCTTTTTGCCGCAACAGGTGGATTGGAGGTTAATGCGCGGCCGATGGGGTTGCTGGCTTGACGTCTGAGCGGTATAGCAGGTGTCGCTATAGCAGATAGCAGCCTTTCGTCTCTTCTGCTCGCACTGCTAGAGACGCTAGAGTGTACACTGCTGATATTGCTAGGGCTATGGCTGTGCGCGGCAGATGCAGCTGCAGCGGGTGAAGGCGTCATGCGTGGATCATACAGCCATGCGCTTTCGGGGAACGAGGTGTCTTTGTCTGGGTTGGCGGCTGCGAGGGCGGCTCGACGGGTGCGGCGGCGGCGGTAGAGTGCGAAGAGGAGGAGGGAGAAAATCGCGGCGGCGGCGACGGCGCCAAAGGATATACCGGCAATTTCTTGCGAGGAGACTTTGCTTGAGGTAGACTCTACGGCTGTGGCGCTTGAGTTTGAGGTATTGCTGTCGGAGGAGGCAGTCGCAGTGGCGATCGAACTTGATGAGGATGAAATTGTGGTCGATGAAGAAGAAGACGCTGGTGTTGTAGTATGAAGGATAAGAATGGAAGATGGGATTACGTTGTTGGTTGTTGTCACTGCTTCCGTGGGCGACCCGGATGCAGTCAAGATTGCTGTAATGCTGCTAGCAGCACTCATAACATTCGAGCTCCTCGTGGGTGTCAATGAAGTAGAAAAGCTAGATGAAGCCGTAGAAGTAGAAATTATAGATGTGCTCGATCCGCTCGGAGTGCTCCGGACTTGTTCACTTGTAGTAGGAGGTGTACCTGCTGAGCTCGTTTCCCGAGTGACGCTCGAAGTAGGCACAGGTGTGGTTTCCGATGATGATGATGAAACTGCTTTCTGTGCTGTCGAGGAACTTGACACTGTAGAAGCAGAAGTGGAACCAGAGGAAGATGATGCGGTCGAAGGGCTTTCGCTCGAAGACTCGGCAGCAACCACTTGTAAGGCAGTACTGGAGGCATTTGCAGGAACTCCAGGTGTGATCGCCGAGCTTGCCGCAGCAGTAGCGGATGTGAGCAGAAGAATTGTGGTGGTTGTACTCGAGACAGACGATGTTGAAGGTGGCACTGAGGCCAATACAGAGATCGACGAGTTGGCACTGCTTCCGCTTGTTGGCACAGAGCTAGACATGGTGTCTGACAAGGAAGTGTTTGCGCTCAAAGGACTGGTTATTGTGGTCGTGAGAGACGACAGAGACAAGCTCAATGCCGTCGAGGAACTTATCGTGCTATTCAGGGCTGCGGTCGATGATGTTTTGCTCGATGACGAAGACGACGGAGAGTCTGCAGATACTGTAGTATATTCAATGACTGTGGTGATTGACTCTAAAGTCGATGTCGTGGTTGATGTTGCTTCAGAATCTAATGAGACGGTACTAAGCACTGTCGAGGTTGATACAACTGTTGTAAATGTGGTGGTTTGATCGTTAGGAGATCTAGGTGAGAAGGTGAAGTTTCGCCAGGCTGAAAGAGTATATAAGCACAGAACGGCTGCCTTTGTTCTTCAACAACCTTACTGTAAACTCCTTTGACAGCGGTGACTTGATGGACTTGAAGCCAAACAAAGAACCATAGCATCTTCTGCAGCCACATGATGGCATAAATAAAGAGAATGAAATGAGAATGGATAACTGTAAAACAAAGGCAAGGGCAAAGAGACAGACTCCCTCATTCTTGTGCGTGTAGAAGATGCCATCATCACCTTGCAGAAGTTTAGAAGGGTACAACATTTTACCACGTTGTTATGTGGTGCTATTTACTGCACTTGGGTGTTGGTTCGTAAATCGTCTGCAGAATGGAGCTGGCTGCGGCTTTGGGGTCACAGCCCCTGGTGTGAATCCTTCGTGGGAGTTAGCCACGCTCTAATTGGCACGACCTAATATTAGTTGTACAATGGCCATGTTCAACACAGAGTCGTAATCATTTTCTTGGAGGGTGACGTTCCCTGACATGTTGTGCACCTGCTCGCGAAAATGACATCTACCGACAGATCGCTAGCCTTGTCAGCAGTGTACACTACCTCAAAGATCAGTTCAACAAGTAATGTCTTGGTAGATACAAGTCTGTCCGCTTCAATTTAGGATGCGTCGAGTTACTGTATTGATCGTCCAGAGGCAGATACTCGGAACAAAAGCTGTTGATGTAGTTGTCGGTGGGTCCACCAGTCCATGTCTTGCAAGTGTTTTCCTTCTGAAGAATTGAAAAGTCCTTAGAAGCTGGTCGATCAGCAAACTATTCTCCGCTTCAACTCATTCACGTCTTCGGCCTGCTGTGTCTATATCATCAGGATCGCAAGAGACCGTCGAGGTGGGTCTGGGCAAGAGCTGGTCATGAAGATGATGTGTATCATGCACCACCTACCTTGCAATTCCTCGCCGCATCTCGCTAGTAATGCGCCTTTGTCGCCATCTCTTTGCGACAACCTTCCTGACCTACCATTTCTCCAATGTGAGCTTGCTCATTGCACGTTCAATATCTCGCAAGTGCTGGCTGTGAACAAGCTGGCTCGATGTCGCCCGAGCACGTTCGAGTGTCGACAACGAGTTGTAACCAACAGGCTCGTTCTCTCAAGAAGTCGGTTTCCAGTGTCGGCACATGAAAGCATTTGGAGGAGCGCGAAGACTTGACGAGTCGGGAGGCCGAGAGAAGAGCGACCTCGGGTTCGGCACGCTCGCTCGGCTGACAAGTGGGGGAGCCGATTCTCCTGGGCCTGCAATGATAGTTTTCCGGAGCGAACGCCAAAACAATCCAAGAATGATGTCCCAACGAAGCATCCACGTGGTGACTGATCTGTGGAAATGGCCAAGCGATATCTCTAGGTTCGTTCTTAACGCTGAATAGGTATATGTTCGAAGCAATGGAAATAGCGGCGGAAAAGAATCCGATAAGCCCATGGCGTGAGATAAGACGCGTTATGGTCAAGACAAAAAGAGCACCTCCGAGGAAATATCTAGATCATCATCGAACAATCTCTGATTTTGAGTTGACAAACTCCAAATGCTGAAATGGTTCATTCATGCCAATGTCCTTTGTCCTATCGGCGCCACATAACTAGTTCAAGAAAGAGGCGGATGAAGTGGATTTACTGCGGCTAAAGACAACTCATAGTGGTTCAAGATGATCCGGCAGGCTATCAAGGCCAAGACTACATTTATCTTGGTGGACTGTTACCCTGTCGCCCTGTCACCCTCAAGGTTCACGCAGTGATAGAGACAAACAGGTCACATGGGCGATACCACATTTTCGTAGTCATGCCGGGTTTCATGGGATAGACAAACTTACGGTCACTTCAATGGAGAAGAGAATAAATTATACTGGAAAAGTCAGACAGTCTTTGCTCTACTATTACATTTTTCGGAAAGGTTTTACTCGCCGGTAAAAATGCACAACCCGTAGCGCCTTCGCTGATAGAATATCCTTGTTTCAACAGGGTCATCTTGTCGTGGATGTAATTATCCAAGCAACTGCAATCCCGAGTTAGCAGCGTTTCTAAAGGGGCAGAGGAATGTGTTACTAACCTTGAATTGACCACCGGTAGCTTTGCTCTGCTTCTTCTGAATTCCGGCGCCGGTGCTAGCTCCAAGAGGGCCTTTATCTTCCTTAGCCTTGTCTTTGTTGTGGTTCTTGTTCTTGTTATTCTTGTTGTATCTGTTGTTGTTGTCCTTTTTGACGACAGTCTTAATTTCAGTTTCTGCACGTTTGATCAAGACTGGATGACTGCCAATGTATTTGCCCTGCATCTCCTTTGCTGCTTGAAAGAACTCGTCTGTGTTGGCCAAGCTGACGAAACCAAAGCCCTTGCTCTTTGTAGTACGTTTATCACGAATGACGCGAGCCTTCTGTACAGATGGATACTTGGAAAAGGCCTTGAGCAAAGACTCATCGGTCACTTCACCTGCAAGATTACCAACGAACAAACGTGGGTGCTCACCCCATTCGAGGAGAGTAGGATCTTCCCATTTCTGGCCTCCTCCTTCACGGAGAACAGTCTTTTGCTTTCCTGATGTATCAACAGGCGCTACAGGCCCGGCTGAAACAGCAGATGTGGTAGGTTGAGCTCTGCTAGCACCAAGTGGTACTGTGTTCGCATTGCCGACAGCAGCGCCCTTGTTGGCCGTTTTCGAGGCGTCGTCTTTGTTTGCATACGCGCTTTGCCATTGCTGGATTTGCGCCTCCATCTCTGGATCGTAGCTGGCATTACCGTACAGAGAACCCTGGCCTGCCGCGGGAGGGGGCGCAAATGGGTTCTTGATCTGGGGAGGTGTGTCGGTATATTGCGCCTGGGCGGGATAGGCGGCTGCAGCGCCAGGGTAGGACGCACCGGCGTAGTACGGTTGGCTGGCGGGAGCTGCTGAGTATGTGGGAGGATAGTATGATTGCGAGGCTGGTGCAGCGGAGTACTGGGTAGGATAGCTCATGTTTGTCGCAGAATATGAAGTTGGAGCAGCGGAGGCAGATGCTGCCACTGCTCGCGGCTTGAATCCACTGAAGGCAGCGACATTGCGTGCAGGCTGTGAGACGGCGGACGGAGGGGGCCTCGCAGGGAGGTTGGCTGGAGGTTGCGGCGTGGATCGAGCAGAGTTGGACTGGCTGGTTGAAGGTCCTTGAGTCGGATGCGACATGATGGTCAAGGGATGTGCCTACGTTTGAAATTTTTTCCTCTGCTTCACAGATCATTCACTAGATGTTCGTCCTCGAGCAAGTCGTCACGCGCAAAGCCACTCAACGGAGACAATGGCGGCAGTATACGATGAATAGGTTTGACCCAGAATTCCGAGCTGTCCGGAACAGGCAAGAGTGCAAAGCAAGGGAAGCGAAGATGCGCTCGGCTGGATTTGAGACGCGAAAGACGCGAAGAAAGTGAGCGAAGCCGAAACACGAAAAGGTCCGTCGGAAGATTTACCGCGTCGACCTCTGGCCAGACAGAACAGCAGTGGGAAAGAGGCTGAACGGATACAGTGGATGTTTGATGGGATGATTGCCCCGTCGGCGTTTGATTTGCCCACGACTCTCTCAGGCGGTGATGGATGTTTGAGATGGCTCCCTGCGACAAGACCGCGCGCACGGACCCAAGGTGACGTCTATCGCGGTCCGTGGGCGGAGGTTGAGCAAGACGATCGGTAAATAGCCGTCATCGGCGTTCCATCGGGAAGGCACTCATCAAATTGGCGTCGGCGTTGGTCGGTTGTAAAGAAGGAGGGGAAGAGGAAACACAGTGCACGCAAGCCAGGAGTTGCCCAAGACAAAAAAAACATCAGTTGTGAACAAAAGTCGACAAGGCGCTTCCGTAAACCTGCATCAGTTCCCAGGCCTCAGGTCGAAACACCAAACGTGAGTACAAACGTCGCTTCGGGCCTGCTGCGGCATCGAGAGACGCTGACAGAGCATGTAATGTTTAGCACACTTTAGGGTCAATGCCACCTTGGCCCCTCCCAGCTGTTAGTAACTCCGAAAGGTGTTGGGCTGCTTTTTCAACACCTTCCGCTGCCGCATCATCTCTCTCCCTCACACAATCTCCGCTGACACCGCGTCTTCTTTAAAAGCCTCAAGCCGCCCGGAGACTTCTTAGCCTCTCTTCCCAACTCAAACACTCCATCACCACCACAATGTCTTCCGAATCTGCTGTGTAAGTCCTGTCCGCCTCTCACCCTCCATCCCGCTCTGCCCCACCATCCCACCAAAACATTTCTTCCGTTGCATTCCGTTGGCGATATACACAACAAGACCACGTTGTTGCCGCACGTCAACGCCAGCTCCAGCAGAGCTTCACAGAGGCTCAATTCGTTTGTAGCTTGGCTGTAGCTAACATGCCTGTTCCCACAGCGGAGACTTCGGTCTCATCGGTCTGGCCGTCATGGGTCAGAACCTGATCCTCAACGCTGCCGACCACGGCTTCACTGTCGTTGCCTTCAACCGCACTGTCGCCAAGGTCGACCGCTTCCTCGAGAACGAGGCCAAGGGCAAGTCGATCGTTGGTGCTCACTCCATCAAGGAGTTCTGCGCCAAGCTCAAGAAGCCCCGCCGTATGATGATGCTCGTCATGGCCGGCAAGCCCGTCGACGACTTCATTGAGCTCCTCTTGAACGAGGGCGGTGTCGAGGAGGGCGACATCATCATTGACGGTGGTAACTCCCACTACCCCGACACCAACCGCCGTACCAAGTACCTCGCCTCCAAGGGTATCCGCTTCGTCGGTACCGGTGTTTCTGGTGGTGAGGAGGGTGCCCGTTACGGTCCCTCGATCATGCCCGGTGGTAACTCCGAGGCCTGGCCTTACATCAAGGATGTCCTCCAGGGCATCTCCGCCAAGTCTGATGGCGAGGCCTGCTGTCAGTGGGTTGGTGACGAGGGTGCTGGTCACTACGTCAAGATGGTTCACAACGGTATCGAGTACGGTGACATGCAGCTTATTTGCGAGGCAAGTCCATAATCTTGAGCCATGTGATGGTTGAACAATTTTTTAACAGTTTGCAGGCCTACGACATCATGAAGCGTGGTCTTGGCCTCTCCAACAAGGAGATGGGTGACATCTTCGCCAAGTGGAACAAGGGTGTCCTTGACTCGTTCCTTATCGAGATTACCCGTGACATTCTCTACTTCAACGACGAGGATGGTTCTCCTCTTCTCGAGAAGATCATGGACTCTGCTGGCCAGAAGGGTACCGGCAAGTGGACCGCCATCAACGCTCTCGACCTCGGCATGCCCGTCACCCTCATCGGCGAGTCTGTCTTCTCCCGCTGCCTTTCTTCCCTCAAGCAGGAGCGTGGCCGTGCCTCGAAGCTCCTCCAGGGCCCCAGCCCCAGCTTCTCTGGTGACAAGCAAAAGTTCATCGACGACCTTGAGCAAGCTCTTTACGCCTCCAAGATCATCTCGTACGCCCAGGGCTTTATGCTCATGCAGAACGTAAGTCCTAGACCACAATCGCACGCAAATTACACTTATCTAACATTCTCCCATAGGCCGCCAAGGAGTACAGCTGGAAGCTCAACAAGCCCGAGATCGCCCTCATGTGGCGCGGTGGCTGCATCATCCGCTCCGTCTTCCTCAAGGACATCACCACCGCCTACCGCAACAACCCCGACCTCGAGAACCTTCTCTTCGACGACTTCTTCAACAAGGCCATCCACAACGCACAGGAGGGCTGGAGAAACGTCGTCTCCAAGGGTGCCCTTTGGGGTATTCCCACCCCCTGCTTCAGCACCGCTCTGTCCTTCTACGACGGTTACCGTGCCGAGAACCTCCCCGCCAACCTCCTCCAGGCTCAGCGTGACTACTTCGGTGCCCACACCTTCAAGATCAAGCCCGAGTTCGCCAACGACAAGTACCCCGAGGGCAAGGACATCCACGTCAACTGGACCGGCCGTGGTGGTAACGTGTCTGCCTCGACCTACAACGCTTAAGCGTAAGAATGATGAGATGATGGAGGAAGAAGAAAGTCGATGGCAGAAGCAGAGATGGGCCACCAAACAAGTAAAGGCACCGGTCTGTTGCTATGCGTAGTGCAACGAAAGATAACCCCAATAGTCATGAACAAGCAATTTCTTTTACAGTTTGAAAAAATGATACACCATATTTCCCCTCGGCATGTCAACTTGTGATGATGTGCCTCTTGGTGACGATGAATGGTGATGGTGGCATGACGGGCACGGATCGAGGTTAGACGAGACAGACACTCATGGACTCGAATTAACCAGATGGCAGCACACATAGCCTGTGTGCAGTCCAAGACTCTTTCTCCTTCACTCGTCTCTTGCTGAGACCAGCCGTATGCACATGTGTTGATCTGTTGGGTCACGGCGGCCACAAGTGACATTAACTCCGAAGCGTCGACAGAGACAAGCGCCAGCGGGGTCCGGACTACCCTTCATCTCTCGATACCATGGCCGACGTCAAGCGCAACTCGGGCAAGGCCGGCGCTGGACAAGTGCCAGAGGCTATAGAGAGCCTCACAGCCGCCATTGGTGCTCGGTATCGTCTCACGTCTCCGAAGCCCTGTCTATACCGCTTCCACGCTGACCACTCTCTCAACCGCAGTGTCAAGCTCACGACTGTTGCGCCGCACTCGCAAACACTCCAGGGCACTCTATTCACCGCATGCCCTGTGCTGAATGTCATCGCCATCAACTCCGCCCCTGCTCCGCCGAACCCTACGTCCGTCCTCTCGAACCAACCCGGCGACTACCACATCATCCCCATCAAGCACATTTCCTCATTCGACATTGTCTCACTAGACGACAACTCTGCCAAGCAGTCCATCGCCACCGTCCAGCCTCCTATTGCGACCGTCGACATTAAGAAGTTACGCGACCGCGAGGAAGCCAAGATCCGTCAGCTGCGCGAACAAGAGGCCAACAAGGGCAAGGGTGTCTCTCGTGAGGCACAGCAAATTTACGATGCCTTGAAGAGAATGTACGTTCCTGGCTATACATGTGCGCGTCATTCAGGACTGACAGGAAGCGACACACCAGGCTCCCTACTCGCTGGCACGAGCAAGAGATTGTCGTCAGTGACTCTGTGATTATCAGTCCACCTTACACCGTGAACGACTGCAAGGCTCCCAAGGGCAAGGACCAGGCACTCGACAGGATCAGAATGATCCTGGACGGCGAGAGACGAAAGATTGCTCAGCGCGCTGCCCAAGGAGGCACACCGCCTCCTGGCGCTCCTCGAAAGGGCGGTTGAGACAAACCTGCCACTTTGTATCAAAAGAGAGGATATTAGCAGTATTCTGCTGCATCCTGGGGCTAGTCGATGGACACAAAAGACAGCTTTCGTAGACATTGCATATCTCAAAGGCTCTGGTGGATATAGTCTCCCGGTCGAGGCCCATGCTAAGGTAATAGAAGGCGATAGTACCAAGCCTCATCGTCTCTTCTTACCCAGGCCTATCTTTGGGGTGTCACTCTTCCATATCTCGTATACTGCTTTGTCAAGTACAGACAGGCTTCCATCACAACCAAAGCTTCAACATACATTATGCGGCATTTTCTTGCAGTGATCTTCCCACTCTCGACATCTCAAACACGTAGAACCAAAACTCTTTACAGCGAACCTTTGAAGTTACTATGTCCAGACAAGAGACATCAGGGACTGTGTGATTTCTGGCATGAACTGATTGAACCGAAAGCTGTCGAGAGACACGGTACTCTCTAGCAGTGCTACGGCAAATGAGAGCGCATCCGATTGTTTACTCTCACTTGATGGAACATCAAAATCGACAATCGATTGTACCACTCGATGATCATCAATCAGAATCATGGTGAGTTGGAAAAACACCTCTTTATATCCAGCTGCTCCGAACATCGGTTCTTGCACTAACAGTTGTGCTCTGCCAAGGCTGCAGCACCCGAATTATGGCAGGCTTCACAACCATCCTCGAAAAAAATCATCCTCACACCACCATCCAAAACCAAAAATAACTCACACCATCCTTAACAGATCGTGCTCGCATACAGATTGATGCCCCCTGACGGAGTCGAACCGGCGACCTCGGCATGTCGAAGACTACGAGTTACTAGTGCCGCGCTCTACCAACTGAGCTAAAGGGGCTTGTTGGTGGCGGGAGAAGAGTTTTGGGAATATGTCGTCGATTGTTCCTTGTGCAGAGGTTATTGCATGTCCGGCACAAACGGCTCCTCATCCACCAGACTCTGCATCACATCCTCCAGCCTGTATCCATCCCTCGCTATCCGATAGCACACACTATCCCTGACACCCAATAGCGGACTCGTAAAACACTGCCTCTCCACCTCCCCCCTCACCCACCCACACCTCTCCAACAACTTCATACTAGCCACATTCTCCGTGTCCACGTGCGCCTCGGCAAACCTCTGATCCTCGGGCATCACGGCGAACAACGCCGGTGTAAATGCGACAAGCGCCTCAGTGGCATACCCCTTTGACGCATACTTTGGCGAAAACAAGTACCCGATTTCCGGATAAGAGGGGCTGCCTAGGATGCCGATGAGGGGCTGGAAAGGCTCATGCCTTAAGCAGACGGCAAAGTTGTAGATGTTGGGGCCTGAGGTGCGGTCGGCGAGGTAGGTAGTCGCTTGGTGTAGTTCTGTCAGTGGTGCACGGGTGCTGTGGTCGTGTGTGTGTCAGGAGTTTTGGGCGCTTTATTAGGGTATCGTGAGGAGTGTTTTCGCACGTGTATTTCAGGACGACGGGATCGCTCATGAAGTCGAATACGGCATTGGAATCTGATGGGCGGAGTTGACGCAGGATAAGTCTTTCTGTGATGATCGGCTTCTGGGTTTCTGTATTCATGTTGTACGGATGTCGTTTTTCGGCAAGAAGATGGAAAGGATGATGATAGTGGGAGTGCTTGGTTCTCGAATTTCAGGTGACTCAAATCAGTCAGATGCGATGATTGAGGCAGCAGCTCAACACATTGTATAAAGAGTTCTCCAGGAAACGACAAAATTTACCAAGGTGGTATACCATCCTCACATTCAAAACAGGTTTCTGCCGACGTGACGCGTCTGTAGAGTTATTTCGATGGCAATGTCACCATTTTTGTAGGTTTATGGTATCACCCTGTCTGAAATCCGGCAGACCTTCCGCAACGTCGTCCCCGAATCTTGACTCCTTTTGCACTCATGATACACGCCGCGAACTATTTATTCCCATGGAAACTACAGGAACCAGATACATTTAGAATTAACAATCATGGCCGACAATGCCGTCTCTGCCTCGGCCAAAGGAGCATCTTTCCTCATTCTCCTTCAAATCGGATCTCGAGCTCTCACCTTCGCCCTGAACCAGATCCTCCTTCGCTTCCTGTCTCCAGAGCTACTTGGCATAAACGTGCAGCTAGAGTTATATTGCATCTCCGTCCTCTACTTTGCACGCGAGAGTCTGCGGGTGGCGCTGCAAAGACGAGCAGATGGCGCTCAAGCCGTCATCAACATGTCCTACCTCGCCATCCTAGCCGGATTTCCCCTCAGCTACGCACTTGCGAAGTTGTATCTGCAGACTGAGGTCCCGAGAGTACCGTTCTTGGTTGATTCGTTGAAGGTATATGGGGTTGCGGCGATGGTGGAACTGTTTTCGGAGCCGAGTTTTGTGGCTGCGCAGCAGAAGATGCTGTATAAAGTCCGCGCGACCGCCGAGGCTGCTGCTACGGTTATGAAGACTGTTTCTACTGTTGGGCTCGTGGTGTGGGCAAGTCGACAGGGCAAGGATCTGGGTGTGTTGCCTTTTGCGGTTGGACAGTTGGCTTATGCCGTGTCGCTTTTGGTCGTGTATTCTGCAAGACTGGTTCTCGTGGCAAGAACCGAGGGATTCTCGTTGCTTCCTCGTGGTGTTCAAAGGTTTGGCTGGATCTCCATCGAACAGCATAAAAGAAGCGAGACTGACTTTATAATTTGCAGCAAAACCGAGAAATTCTGGCTGTCGCTCTTCTCACAGCCTTTGCTCAACCTCTCATTGAGTCTGACCATTCAATCCAGCATCAAGTACGTCTTGACACAGGGCGACTCATTACTCATCGCATCCCTAGCCTCCCTGCAAGATCAAGGAGCTTACGCCCTCTCCTCCAACTACGGCGGTCTAATCGCCCGCATGCTCTTTCAACCCATCGAAGAAGCCTCACGCAACCTATTTGCCAAACTCTGCGCTCCAACAACTGCATCAACTGATCTCAAACCCACCAAACAGACAGAAACCGGCATACCTCAAGCCAATAACACATTAACACTCATCCTAAAAGCTTACTCCTTGATCTCACTCCTCGCATTCGCTGCCGGCCCCGCTGTCGCGCCAGTCCTGCTATCTCTAGTCGCAGGCAGCAAATGGGCAGATACCGGCGCTGGAGAAGTGCTGGGCTGCTATTGCTATTACATCCCTCTGCTTGCTGTCAACGGCGTCTCTGAAGCTTTCGTCGCTGCTGTGGCCGACAACAAGCAACTATACGCTCAATCGATCTGGATGGGCGGTTTCTTTGCCGCATTCGCAGGGTCTGCGTACCTGTTTCTGAGAGTTTTGCAGATGGGTGCCAAAGGGTTGGTTTGGGCCAATTGCGTCAATATGGCTTGTCGGATCATTTTCAACTTGTCGTTTGTGAAAGAATTCTTTGGTAAAAGGGGACAGGTATGTGTTTTTTTTCTTCCTTTTTTTTCTGATGGCTTTTACAGAAGAAATGATTTTTTTTCTCTGGTTTTGCTGACTGAAGAATAGACCTTTGACGTTACGAGGATATTGCCTTCGGCTGTGAGTATTGCTGTTGCTGCTGTGGTGCCGAGTATCTTCAAGATCACTGCTGGAGCTCTGTCCAAGTACGGTATCATCGGCGAACTCGCCAGGATTGGCGGTATCACTGGAGTGTTTGCGCTTGCATTGGCGGTCGCGGAGCGTAAATTCCTCGTACACGTTTATAGGCAAGTCAGACATTAGATGACATAGACCAAAAAAGAAGCAGTCAAGACGGTATGAAACAATGTTTGCATCTTGGAGACCTTGATCGACAGCACTGGAGACGGACGGCGATCGCTTCATAGGGTCTTGTATTTCGTTCGCATCGTCTCCAAGTTCTGTCATGTTTTTTTCCACTCGTGAACCCCCTTTCCATTGCTGTAGCGCCGGCGCAGGGTGGAGACGCTGTCAAAGTATCAGTGATCTCAGCCGGGATTCGGTAGACATGAACGATATCAATCGAAGTGACGGCATGGCATTTCATTCCGGACGAAGTGATGATTATCCAAAAAAACAAAAGAGCGCCGTTGTTGTTTGGTAGAAATGGATTCATCCACTCAGAACAATCCTCGTCACTCCCCAATGCAGTGAACGATAAGAACTCTTCCAATCCTCTCAGACCAAGGTATCTGATGATTCCAACAAGAAAGCACCTTGCTCACAAACTCACTCGTTGCAGTCGCTCAGCCCAGATCCCATTCTAAGCAATGTATTGATCAAAATCCGCATCCTTCTCACCTCCCCCTCCCCCCAAAGCAACAGATCCATAGGCTCTTTAGTCTATCTGATCTCCTAAACATGTTTAGTGATACTCTTGGGGGGCGGGGTGAGCAAGGGACCTGGGTTCGAGCCCCTGGATAGCCACTGGACTGGGGACCTTTATTTCCAAATTCGCAACGCGCTGGACTCTGGACCGTGGATCTTTAAAGAGCAAAATCTGCCAACCGGCGGGTTTCGTCCTTTACCTGTGATTACAGGTAGAGTCTGTTTTTGCCAGTTGTTCACGTGAAAATGTTCTTCTTTTTCTTGTACAAGGCACAAGGGAGCTGATGGGACGACGACTGACATGTTACTCACATGTTGCTCTTGAGCACTTACAGATGAACAAGCACTCGAAAAAGAAGTGATGATAAGAATAAAATAGTTGTGCGTACCTGTTGGTCTTGACAGATCAGGTTATTTCTAGTCGCTATGTAACCATTCAGGTTCGGCGTCGTCATCCTCTGGGTCATGCGACAACAACGACCCATGGTCTTCGTCCTCTTCCTCTTGTTGATGAGCGTCAGTCGAGTTCTCTTGGGGTAGAGCGCTCGTATTGATATCCATCTCGTCCGGGTCAAAGGTGTCTTCCGCTTCATCGGGATCAAAGATGTCGTCAGTCGGCTGCTTTGGCTGAGAATCTCCGCTTTGCTCTTTTGTGCCAGTGTATACGACATCAGATTTCCAAAGCATGTTAGACTGGGTGTCGGAGACGTCCACTTCTGGCACAAATCCACCGCCGGACTCCTCGAGCGTATTGTTCTCTTCAGCCATGAATCCACCACCAAGAGCTGTCCCACCCCCGGCTGAACCAGTTATAAACCCGCCATCAAAATCATTGACTTGATCATCACTTTCTTCTGGCATAAATCCGCCTCCATAGTCGTCCTCGTCAGCATCTGGCAAGAAGCCACCTGCGTCTCCTTCGTTGTTGTCTGCGACGAACCCGCCTCCATCTTCCTTGTTTGGGTCATAGTGCTCGGCCTCATCAGCGGGCGGACTTTCGCTTAGCATTCGTCGACGTCGCACGGGTGGCTTGCGGGGCGATGGTATGTACTCTTCCTCGCTTTGCATGCCAGTATCCGAGTCGCTCTCGACCATCGCCTTTCTTTGTCTTCTAACTCGTGGTGCCTGCTCGCCGATATCGTCTCCATGATCTGATGCGGCATACGGAGGCGCATTAAAACGATGAGCGGTCGGTGCAGTGATCTCACCTGCGTCAGGGAAGAAGCCTCCGGCCTCTGGTGGTTCGGCCTCTGGTTCGTGGCTCATATCTTCTGCTTCATCCATGCTTGCCTTGACCGTTTCTGGTTTGACATCTTTCGGCCCAGCAGTGGTGTATTCGCTCAATCTTTCCTTTATGCGCAGGCCGACCAAGAAATGCCGCCACATTTTCAAGCATTCCAAGCTATACAGTCGTGCTTCTTCGTTCTCCTGTTCGTGCTGGAAGCCCTCGATCACAGCTTCGACGGCTTGGCGATACTCTTCGGCGACAACAACACCTGATGTGACTGCCGTTCCGTGGCGACCCTTGAATTGGAAACCAGTCACTGCATCGGCATAGTCAATGCCAAGAAGTCGAGCCGCATTCTTCGCCAGTGCATGTCGAACGTGATAACCTCCAGGAGGCACCATTGATGGGACATAGATGTCGAGATTGCCGAATGCATTCTTTGGTATTCGTCCATGCACCACTGGTGGTGGCACATATAACGATGTTTGAGAGAAAGCGTAGAGGGCGGTGGCCGGTGGCTCCTCCCCGTCGGCATCATCCAGTTCTTGGGCTCTATTTTTTGGTACTCTGGCGGGCACATGTTTGAGCGGGTGTTCGTTAGGCTGTGGCGATCGGTTAGCGAGAAACAACAGGACCAACACGGGCAACCTACCTTGATTTCACGGCCAAACCGATACCACTTGTCTGCACTGCGAACAATGTGCACATCGCTCCGCCGGTACACAGATTCGACGGCTCCTTTGCCCACAGTGACTTTTCCTGAAGGTCTCCTAGGCCAGATCACTTCGTGCCGCTTCAGGTGTCGCTCCAGAGCATAGTAGGGATGATCCTTGAAATCCTGTACGTTGTTCGGCAGCCCTTCGGAGGCGTCTTTCTTTGCAAGCTCGGCATCTTCAACCTGGTCGCGGTCGAGATGTGATGCTCTTCGGAAGACTTTGAGCGCTTTGCGCCACCATTCCTCTCCTCTTTCTGTGGACTCTACTCTCAACTTTCGCGTCTTCGCATTGTAAGCTTTCGTGTAGCGACGCGTCACGTCTCTTGCGATACCGTTGTCTTCGAATGCAACCACATAAGTCATGGCGTTTGCCTCGTAAGAAGCGGGTGGTTCTAGCTTGCTCGGCTTTGCAACTGTGCCTGTTACCACTGCATCTACAGGCACCCATTTTTGATAAGCTGCATTAAAGGCTTCTACCCAATAGACAGGATAGTCAAGCGTCCGAACTGGTCGTTTCCTCTTTTTCGCTATATTCTCATCAGTTTGGAAGCTTCCAATCTATTCCGATGCCATTACCTGGAGTAGAGGGCTTAGGAGCCGCAGGCCCTGCATTCAAGTTCGGTTTCCCCAGGCGTCGCATCCGACCAGGGGCTATAATTCTACGTCGAGACGTGCTAGAACCTTCTGATGCAGATCCAGCTGATGTCTCTCCTGCGCTGGTGTTGTCTTTGTCGCTTTCTGCATACACTGTTGGCTTACCCTTAGATGGTGTGGCTGATTTCGGTACGGATGTACCAAATGGCAGAGGTTGTAATGAGCAGACCAGTCGGGCTTCCACGCCAACACATCTCAGTAGAGCACAAAAGAGTTGTGCGCCAATGTCCTGTGAACCAGATAAAGTTGAAGCTGATTTTACAAACCCAGTCTTCTCAACAGAAGGCATCTCATCTTGAATCGACCTTATTTGCTGAGATTTGTTAACGCACTGTGAAATTTTGCGAAAACTCAAAAGCTTTTACCTCTTTGATGCCATCGGGATTCTCAGCCCAGGACGGTCGACGAAGGCCAGAAGTTGTGACATTAAATTTGTGCCTCCAAACGAAAACGACTTTCTGTAGCCCAGCGAGGAATTGCTCAGATTGTCCAAATTGAATAAGGGATTGATCAGGGTTTAGCAATGATACAATCTCTGGCATCAACAATGTTTTTAACTTATTCTGTAACTGGTTAGCATGACTGAGCTTTATGCTCGAGAGGGAGAGGAACTCGTGCCTGAACTTCTGCCATATTGCACCAAGCATTCCGAACGTGGACATGAAAGAGCAGAAATAAAAGATGAGCCTCATGTGCTTCAAGTCGAAGAAGCTTCTCAGCCGTGGTAGCAGGTTTTCGTTTTGCAGTTGCTCTTTTCTGAGCTTGCTTAGTACTAATCTCCAACGATACATCTCCAAACTCATCATCCTTCGCGAGAGCTGATGGTCCAGATTCAACATTATCCAAGCCAACCTGTTCCCAATCCATATCATCGTCTTCAGATTCATCAGAATCGATGATTGTTTGCTGCAATATGGGCGAAGCTTCATTCTCGGAAATATGCTCATTTGCTGCCTGTCTCTCTTCACCAGTCTTGGAATCTGTTGCAGCAGAGGGGTCGATTGTTTTTCCTGATGACTGTGCTTGTCGTTGTCGTCCGAGTCTAGGCTTCTTGAGAGGTCTCTCGACAGCTTCCGGGATGGATGCCTCGGATATTAGGCTGCGATATACATCGCGATCATTATCCGGAACTGGAGCAGTACGCTTTGATTTATTCCTGGCTGCATTCTGGACTGCAGCAATTCTGTCCTGAGCTCTAGTCTGAGCCTTGTTCTGCGCAGTAGAGGGAGCCATCGTGCCAAGTTCTCAAGTTGAACTGTCGTAACCAATCGAATAAATCCAAAGTGAATAGCATTTCAGCAGAGCAATCAACCTTTCGTCCAGACTCGTCGTTCGTAACGCTGTGAGTCCAGAGTACTTTTACTTAGTGGACGGTATGGCCTCGCCGAAAGCGAATGTGAAGAAGTCGCGTTTCTGACAGCTCGGCATGACGTAGCAAATCACTAAATCGCAACGCGTGGGTTACACGCTTCGACCTGAGTCCACCGAGGCAAGCAAACTTTTTAATCTATCACCGCAACTTGTTTCTGAAACGAGTGGTCTACCGTCTTCGTCCACCTGCCATCGTACTTGTATCAAGTATACGTATACCGCAATCAATTCTGGGATCAGGGAAGGGGTCGCTAAGAAATCACGACAGCGCCGATCGAGATCGCGTACAACGGAGTCGGACCATTTCAAGATCCGACGTTAATCTAATCTGTGTTATCAAACCAATCGGGTCTTCTTTGTTCAACACACCAAAAACAGTATGAGCAACCAGTTCATAAAAGCTGTCTATGAGGGCACAACAGTGTAACGAGGTCCGCTCTCTCCCCGTCGGCCGGACAGGCTCGCTTTTGCTCGGGCTACTAGGTCAAAGGAAACGGCGGATGGCCTTACTAAAGCACAAAAATCGAGGACGTCAAATATAAGCTCGTAAGAAGCACAGGCCGTCGTGCTTCCAACAAAAAACGGCGGCCCCAAGCAAAGCCACCGTGCTGGACAAAGACTCGCAGTGAGAAATGGTTGGCTATCGATGACTAACGATAGCGCCGATTCCTGTGATGCGATCCATGACGGGCGTACTAGTGTGTACAAACAGCAGATCGGGTTGGTAGAGGATCTAGACGCTTGGGGTAACAGTGTCGAAGGAATGTCTTCCGTCTGCTTCCTTGGGTGATGCAGGTCCTCCTCGTCTTGATCTTCACATGAAAGGTTAAGTTACTGCCTAGCGATACATACAAGTAGTCTGCGTCAACACTTCAGACCCTGACCTCTCTACACCCTTTCGCTCGCAGCATACCCCGCTTGATATCTTCTCGTCTTCGCAGGAATCCGTCTCAATCATTCAGGATATCTTGCACGGTTCTGTCCGCCCACTCAAGATGAACAGCTCTCCCTCTCCTAGACCGTGCAAGCGCCAGCGCATGATGGTCACTCCTCCTTCCACAGTCCACGATCCGGAGTCGACGTCTATACTCGACCGAGCTACCAGAGTACTGTCCGTCGAGGCAACCGCACTGTCACACGTCACCAGATTGTACCAGACAGATCCTCATGCCAGAGAGGGATTGCTTGGCGCAGTTGAATGCATCACCAGATCGCAGGCCTTGGGAGGCAAGGTGATCGTTTGTGGTGTGGGCAAGAGTGGACTCGTCGGGAGGAAGACTGTTGCGACGTTGAAGAGCTTGAGCGTCGCAGCCAGTTTTATGCACGCAGCCGAGGCGGCGCATGGTGACCTCGGCGACATTCGAGAGGTGAGTAGATCGATTCGACTGCTCTGTTCGGTACACTGACAGCGGTATGCAGCACGATGTCTTGTTCTTCATCTCATACAGCGGCAAGACACCCGAGCTGCTCAACCTCCTCCCTCACCTACCTCGTCAACTCCAGATCATCGCCCTCACCTCGCAATCAAAGGCATCCGAATGTCCTCTGTTGAAAGAGCATGACAATGGTATATTGCTTCCAGCACCTTTGTTCGAGCTCGAGGAAGTATCCTTTGGCGTATCGGCACCCACAACATCCACAACAGTGCAGATCGCTATCGGCGATATGCTGGCGCTCACCGTCGCGGACCAGATGCACGAAAACAAGAGCAAGACGTTCAAGAAGAACCATCCCGGAGGAGCAATCGGTGCTGTCACAAGAGAGTCGGCAAAGACGATTGCCGACGCTTGTCAAGAGACTGTGACTCCTCTGGATATCATTCCGCTTGAACTTCCGTCTCCAAGCATTTCAGCGCAGAGCGATAGTTGAAAAGGTGACCTTGTTTCAATGGACGACATCATTAAACTGAAACACTTCAGTTTGTCGAATCTCCTGGTGCAGCATGCCTTCTTGCTTGCCGACTCAAGAGTGGCGCGGATGTCCGGAGCTGGCTCCAGAGTCTGAGACAGCGACCACGGTTTTGACATGAGCGTCAGATTGCTTCGTGTGTGGAACGCATTTCCCTTGGTCTCCATGAATTATTCGGAGTACGAAGCAGAAGGCTTGGAATCACAACTCCCTGTCGGGCCTCTCAGAAGAACTGTTTGACACAGTAAATTTGCATGTCCCATTTCCGATGTTATGGGGTTCTCGAAAGAGTACAAAGAACAAGGTGTCTAAAATAGATACCTCGGTTTCTACCAAAGGCCGTATGCAGAATGGGAAAGGTCGCATTTCATGTGGACCTGGTTGTGTCCTCAGGATCAGAGAAACCAATCAGAATTGAATGTTTGGACAGCGAATACGCTGTATCACCACGACCTGTTCGTCCACTTGTAGGAAGTTTGCTGCTCAAAAAAAGGCGACGAGATGTCATATTCGTGCAAGCGAGCAGGATGCCACTCGAATTGATGGCGTCTCAGGTTCCCTCTGCATCGGGCAACGACGGCGGCTGATCTTGTGGACGATTGGCCGTGCGACGCCTCGACACCCGCCTTCTTCTCCCAAAACTTGATTTATGTGACGACATCTCACAATCCGATGCCTGCAGGATAGGCAAGCCGCAGCACAACACCCTCCTATTGCTCCTATTTCTCTATGGATTGTTCACGTCACAGTGCGGATGGTTCCAATCTATCTCCCGCCTCGGTAGCGGTGTATGCGAAGTGGTCCTTGTGCCCTTCCTGGTTTATATTGCTTTGTACCTATAGCTGCACATCAATGGCTTCTGTGACGTGTGATCTTCAGCTGTCATGCTGTGCTGTGATAATACTGGGAGAGAATCAACTTCTCCCTGGTCTTGCAAATTTGTGCTCCCGACTCGCATGACCCGAAGACCAATTTCGACCGACCGCAAATAGGCATTCTAGCACAGCGCATTCGATCATCGAGGACAAAATCATTCAGACTACAGCCTCCACTGGCTACCCACCTCCTACGAGTATGCGACCCAACTCGGATGAGATGTCAGAAAGAGATGGACAACCAGGAGCACCAACAACGATCGAACCCACACATCGATCAAACAGTCGACATCTTGTCAAGTTGGGTGCTGTCGCTCTGCTCCTTGCAGCAAGTCTTCCGTTCATACAGAAGCCCTCGCCAACCGAGAGGAATGCCACGCCTAGCATTGGCGTGGACAGTCTAGCTGTGCCACGCAAGAGAACGATGGTTCTGGAGACACGAGCAGACAGTCCAGTCGACGTGTGTACACGATGGTCTCACCAATCAGCTGTAATCAACGGTACCTTATACATTTACGGTGGTCAAGCGACCACTGAGCCCGGACAGACGGAGAACAAATGGAGTGAGGATATCAAGTCAGATAGCCCGGGAGAAAAGCTAACATACTGCTGGTCACAGATAACGACTTCCTGAAAATGGATTTGACACAAGATTGGCAGATATCGACTCCTTCAATGACCGGTCTACCACAGCCCTCCGGACCCCCAAATGTCTCAAACGGCTTTCTCTGGAACTCACACGAGTCTTTCTATCTGTATGGTGGCGAGTTTAGCGACAGCCCTGTGGATCCACCATCTGCCTTTTCTCTATGGGAGTACAATGCAATCTCCTCTCAATGGATTGAACACGATAACCCCACGACTTCATCCGGCGATAGTGCAGAGTCTGGAGATCAACCAGTCCAACGCGCTGCCGAGGGCGCTGGCGCTTCAGTGGCAGGATTGGGCCGTGGGTTCTACTTTGGCGGGCACGAAGATACGCACACTACCGAAGGCTGGTCCAACCAGGTAGCGCGCATTTACATCAAGTCCCTGGTCGAGTTTACTTTTCCCGGATATCAAAACGCTCAAGTGAGCTCGCTTTCGGACAACAAGACAGCGGGGACTGATGGCGTTTGGAGGAATATCACCAATGCTGGATCGCAAGAGAGTGCTGGATTCCCTGAACGAGCAGACGGGCTATTGTTATACATACCTGGATTCGGTGCAGAAGGCATCTTGATTGGTCTAGCTGGTGGTACCGCAGACACCTTTGTAAGCCAACATGCACGTTGTTGCGCCAGAACAATACTGACATGAAAAGACCCAAATGAACGTCATCGACGTCTACGACATTGCTACATCAAATTGGTACAAGCAAGCGACAAGCGGGCCAACGCCAAAGATTCGTGTCAACCCTTGTGCTGCGGTAGCAGCTGCTTCGGATGGTAGCTCTTACCAAGTTCACATGTTCGGAGGCCAAAATCTCATCCCGGCTGGTAACCAGACTCAGTATGATGACCTCTGGATCCTCACCATCCCTTCGTTCACCTGGATCAGAGTTGATCAGCCAGACCAAGCAGTGCCGCCGGGACGAGCAGGCCATTCATGTCACATGTGGGATGGTCAGATGGTCGTGGTTGGTGGCTACGTCGGTGATCAACTCAGCTGTGACAGTCCTGGTATTTATGTGCTCAATGCAAGCAGTCTTCAGTGGACGACTGGATTTACAGCGTCAAGTGGAGGCTCAGGTTCAGGTGCTGACTCGGGATCTGCTGGTTCTTCTGGAAGTTCATCCGGGAGCTCGTCTGCCAGCTCATCTGACACAGCCGCAGCATCAGGCTCTGCAGGAGAAAATGCAGCGTCTCCCACGGACTCAAACTCCCAGAACTGGGTCTCAAATGCTCGCACAAACCCTTTCAACCAGCAACCAGCCCAACTAGCCAACAGCAGCAACCCAGGCGGTCTCGAAGGCTCCTACGGCTACCGCGTGCCCGACATTGTCATCTCGGTCATCGGCGGTAACCCCCAAGGCGGCGCAACCGTGACCGCACCCGCCCAAACCCCGACCGAAGGACCACTTAGAACCGGCGGTCCCATAATCTACAGCACCGCGACCTCGGCCTCGACCGCAACCGCCACGAGCACCTCCACTGGACCCTCCAATGCCGGCTCAGGAAGCAGCGGTAATGGCCCCAACATTGCAGCCATAGTGGCAGGCGTCATCGCCGGCATCCTCTTCGTCATCGTGTGCTACCTCGCCTTCTGCGCCTGGCTCTACCGCAAACGCCTCCACCTCTACAAACGCCACGTGGAAATGGCACAACGGCAAGCCCTGAACGAAAAACACCACCCCTCGATCCCCGGCCTGTTACCCACGGGAGCGGGTTCCTCCAGCGGTGGCGGATCTGGCGATCGTCGTTTTTGGGCGTCGAGCGAGAATGCCAGTGCACGAGCAAGTTCCGGTCGCAATAACGAGTGGGGGTATGAAGAGGCGTATAGGACGCATACCGCGGGACAAGGCAGTGTGGATGGGTTTTTACTGAGGAGGAGCAGCGATGATAGTGGTGCGTCTGAGGACTTGTTGGCTGGTAATACGCCGTCGTTTTGGGGTACTGTGTTGGCTCCCAGACGCAGTTTGAGGGTCGTCAATCAGGATTGAGAGGTTGATGCAAGATGTCTGCCGATATTGTGAGGTAGTCGTCGGTGTAACGTACGGATCAAGGTCTTATAGTATTGCTTTGTGGATGGCGACTGTGTCTCGCTTTCCACGTTTCACCGCTCGTGAAGCTTTTCCACCCAATACTGCATTCTTCGGGTTGACCTCCAAGACACCACGATTTTTGAAAACACGTGCACGTTTTCATCTCACTAGCACTTCAGGGGCTGTAAGTCAAGATTGAAAGAAACATCATACAACTTGTCATGTTCTCTCTCATAAAAAGGTAACGACCGTGTCAATGGCTCTCGGCTCAAACAAATGGCTAAGAACCAATTCTATCTTCAAGGAGCTAGTAGAAAGCAGCACACTCCTTCTGACGCTGCTCAAAGATAGCAACAGCCTCCTCAGCAGCCTTGACACCACTGAGCGCCATAGCACCGAAAGTGGGGCCCATGCGGTTGGCGCCGTCGACCTCGGACAACTCCATACCACCAACGATCAAGCCGGGGGTGATTTCACGGGTGCCCTTGACAATGGCGTCTTCGGCGCTGTTCATGTCGAGACCGCGCATGCCGCCGAGAGCCTTGATGGCTTGCATGCTGACAAGGCGCTTGACGCTGAAGGCGCCGAAGGGCCCGTCGTGGCCGGTGGTCGAGATGATGACGGGGGCGCTGATGGTGTTAGGGTCCATGCAGGACTGGTCATCGTGGTGCATGCTGACCTGGAAGAACGTTAGTTAAATCTCCAAAAAAATTCCTGCAAGAGTTTCGACTTACCAGAGTCCAGTTGGTGACTACACCAGCAATCTGGATAGTACCATCCTCGCGAGGACGAGTGATGAGATCCTCAACAGCGGTTGCGTTGAAGAGCTTGACGTTGGGGAACTGCAAGACCTTGCTGAGAAGGGTGCTGGTGAAAAGGGCAGCGTGCTTGACAACGACGTAGTTGCTGTCTTCACCGTCTTCCTCGTACGCAACACCGATCTCGCGCAAGAAGGCATCAGCAGGCTTGCGCATGACCATGGCAGAGAAGAGCTGGCCACCAAGCCAAGCACCACCGCCAGGGCTGACGCCAGCCTCCACGATAGCGATCTTCAAGTCAGGGCGAGCCTTGGCCAAGCAGTAGGCAGCGCTGAGACCGCAAGAGCCGGCGCCGATGATGACGACGTCAGACTCGGCGTACTTGTCCAGATCGGAAAAGTAGCGACGGGTCATGGCCCTGCTAACCTGCGACTCACGAATGGGACGGAAGTTAAAAGACTGCCAGTCACCAGCCATGGCCTCAATGGTCTCGGGCTTGGTTTGGCCCCCAACGGGGATAGCAGCTCCATGAGGAAGGTTCAACTTCTTGGAAGGAACAGTAGGGGAGACGGGCTCCTGGAACATCATTGCTGGGGGAGACATTGTGATATGAGGGTCAAGATTGTGGTTCTGTAAAATGGTTAGACTATGCCAGCGAGGCACAAGAGGGTGGTTCGATATGCATGATCCTTTCGCTGGTATTATCCAGTGGGAAGGCCGAAGCTGCGGAACAACTCCAGCCTTCCCTAGTCAAGTTCAGGCGGTATAATCTCAGAACGATAGCGAGGCAAAACAATTCTGACACCAATGTCCATGATCAGAGATCAATGGGTTGGCAGACAGAAGCTCGCTATCGGACACCCGCTCATGCATCAGGTATAACCCGTTGTTTAAAATACCTTGACCCTTGATCATCTCGATCAGAAGATACCATTCGAAAGATAAATCACGCTTCGATCCATGATGGATGAGCGTACCGAAGAACGGTTGGAACCTGCCCACAGTCAGCACTGGGTGACATTGCCACAATGAGCTATAATACAAGTAATTGGTTGGTGTGTTGAGTGTTGTGTCTGGAAGGGAAAGAAAGAGAAAGGATTTAGGAAAGTTGACTCTTAAATACCTACCTTTTCTGGAACAAAGTATATGCGAGTGCGGGGCACGAGAATGAAGCTCTCACAACCCCTCCTCCGCACGGTACGATACATGACCTGAACGATGACTGTTTGGGAGACAATTGACGAATGGCGGCGCTGTATGGATAAACTGTATGCCGTGCGAGTCAATTAGCGGCCCGATTGAACCGACGAGACCACCTTGAGCGTCATCGTTGGCGGCACAAGAGGTGTTTTGTGCAGCACAAGTACAATCAATTCTCGAGACTCGGGTTCAGCAGCATGGCCAAAGAAGCACAAAAGATTGATAAGTGGAAGCGAGGCCCTTCAACCAGACAAATGCAATCTCAAATCAAATCATTGTACAGTAGTCCTCCAAGCTGATAGGGCGCGCATCAGGACGACACAGAGATAACAAGAGCTTGGCTCGTTATCATGCAGAAAACACGTGCTTGGTATTGTATGTAGTCCTGCATCGGCGAGCGTTGAGCTGGTGTGACAGATTGACTCGAGAGCTTTCAAAAGTGCTCGAGAACCGACTCCAATATCACGACAATGCGCTGCTACAGTCTCGAACAAACGAGCAGGTATCCAGCCAATAGGTAGACAGGTAATTACTCTCCAGCTGAGCGGCTTCTGTCACGAATGCCAACCTTGCTGGGAGGTTTGAAGGTTGCGATGTCGCGATGAATAGGCTTCGGCTGAACAAAGCCAAACAATCCGAGAAGGAACGACTGGAGCACTTGGCCTCATCCTGAGCCAAGCAAGCAACCCTTGACAAGAAAGCCAACAAGCATGTAGCTCAACTCTCTGGTCCTGTCGACCTGGACCCGCTCGCAGTGCACCTCCGAGGATGTCACGTTTTCCCTGACTCTCTCGCATGCTGTCATGTGAAAGCAGGCGGCTCTTAAGCACACAGTCAAAGGGTGCGAACCCATGCATTTTGCCGCCTTTTCGTATGTCAGCCGATGCGGAACAATTCAGCGTGCATTACCACATTCGGTGCGGGATGATGCTGTGTCATGCAACCTCTGCAGAATCGTACCTGCACGGCGATATCATTGCTTACGGCTGGAACACGAACAAGCATGGCCAACAGACATCAACAATGTTTCGCTGGCAGGAGGAGTCAATTTCGAGGGTTCTCTTCCAAACAAGAGATAGCTTGTTGATAATGAGTTGAAAGGGAGGGCCCGCCCCGCCAAGTTTTGCACTTCGGACTACTCCTCTCTGTCCGGAGCCCCACCTCGTTGCTTTCCAACCTACCTCGCACACACAGGAAATGTGAGCATTCGGGCTTAAGATAGGCTGGCGGGCTGGCTTGATCAGCAGCTGATGATTCACGGGCGAGGCAAAAACATCATGACTCTAGAGAGCCCTGCCGTGACGAGAGTACTGCCGTGCTGCCGGTAATGGAATGAAATAGGGACATTCCAAGACTTACGAAGAACTATTGGTTTGTAGAATCTTTTGTCTCTCATACGCCGCTCTCACATTCTTGTCTCTTTCTCTCTTCTCTCCCCTCTTTTCTTCCTTGGAATCACCTTTCGATGACGGACCCCTTGTCTTGTGCATCCCAATATTGCAACACCCCTGTGATTTTGCTGTCTCGCAATGCCGAGCCAGGTGTATACTCTTACCAGCACAACCTACTTGCAAGTGCCCAAAGTCGTCCCCTATCGCAAGAATAGATCAAGGTCACGTTCGCGATCGTCCTCGAGACCCAAGTCGCCGGAACCCGTGTCACCGCAGCCGATCAAAGCTCGACCTTTGCTGCGACCAGTCACACCCCCATCACCTCCACCTTTCACACCCAGATTCATGCCGGACGACCGAACGGATTCGCCCAACCAGAGTCTGACCTTCGACTTCAAACCGCCGATGAATGGATCCAGCACGCCGAGGTCGAATGTCAGTTCAGCGTACAACCTGGACGTCTCGTCCCCGAGCATCAACGTCCCAAGCATAGAAGATCTGAACGGCGACTACTACACCCTCTCCAAGACCCCAAGTCCACCACCGCAACGCCCTCTTCGCCAGAGACTAATCGGCACCTGGCGCCTTGAAGCCTACGTCGCCTATCCGACACCGTCATGCCGCTTCCAACGCCCCACCTACCCAATGACAAAAAACGTCACGGGCTTGATCATGTACACGCCCGACGGCTACATGAGCGCGCACATGCTGATCCCGGGCCAAATGTCCTTCAAGCGCGGCGAAGGCGAGGAGCCGCAATGGGCAGAGGCCGGCAAGAGGTCCTTCTCATACGCGGGTCCGTACTACATAACTGATGAGGGCGCGGGCAGAGAAGAGGTCTTGAGGCACACCTTCCAGGTTTGCAATCTGCCGGGTTGGGTGGGCGACATTCAGGTCAGGACGTGGAAGTTCGAGGACGATGATAACGTGTTGGTGTTGGGCAGTGAGGAGCCCACGGAGATCAGGGTGAATTTTGATTTCCTTTTCCGATGCTCGACAATCAAAAAGGATCATGACAGACTGACATGTTTTACAGGGTGACCAGAGAATCCCGGTGCTGAAATGGCGTCGTGTCATTGATAATTCGAATGGCAGTCCACCGGCGCCGATGCCTCATATCAAGGTCAGCGGGCCAGGCGAGCCCTGATCCTGTATCGCAATCGCATCTCTGAACGACATAACGAGTTGGGACAACATGACGAATGACTCTTTGCATATCTTTGAGTGATCTCAACGATTGGAGCAGCACACGCACATTTTGGCATGGCTAGGATCATGAATGGGTCACTTCTTTTTCTGGGTATACCAGGTGTTTTTTTAAGGCGTTTACTCTCATTTACAGAAAATATTAATCGTATTTGCTTTTTATTTCATGTCATGAATTGTTTCTAAATCATCATCTTCTTCGCTCTAGATCTTGTAGACGAGCTTGGTGCCCGAGACCTTGCCTGTTCTCAGGTCGTTCAAGCCGCTAAAGATGCCCTCGAGGCCGCCGCTGCGGACTTCCTTGGGGTGAGCCTTGACCTTGCCCTCGGCGAACAGCTTCTCAGCCAGACTCCAGAACATACGGCCAAACTCAAAGTCTTCAGGCTTGGCGGGGATAGGGTGTCCGGCAAAAGTAAAGGCCTCGCCAACGACGGTGTAGCCAAGAGTGCTCTTGTCCTCGACATCCTCGCGCGAAGACTTTGCAGGGAGGAGGTAGGAAATGACACCGCCTTTGCTCGACAAAGCATTGCCGCAGATGTCGGGGGAGGCGCCCTCGGAGATGCAGTCGAATGCGTGCTTGAGGTTGTCCTTGGTGTGCTCGCGGATCTTGGCCGAGCACTCGGGGTCCTTGTAGTCAAAGACGGCGTCGGCGCCGAGGGACTTGACGAGGTCGTGGTTGTGAGGGGAGCAGATGGCGATGACCTCGAGGCCGGACAGCTTGGCGTATTGGACGGCGAGGGTACCTGTCGCGGTCGAGGCACCGTAGATGAGGACGGGGAAGGGCTGCTTGGCGGGTTCGGTGGGAAGAGGGAGTCCCAAACTCTGGTAGAGGCCTATGGTTGTAAAAAGTCAGCATGGAGGAGCCTTGCTGCAGACACGGGCTTGCCACTGCTCACCTTGACCAACAGTCGTGACACCAACACCAAGAGTGGCGGCGTCCTCGATGGACAGAGAGTCGGGGACCTTCATCTGCACATCACCTTTGGAAAGAGCATACTGTGCAAAGCATCCATCCTCCTTGTTGGCAGAGTTGACGCCGTGCGAGAAACCAGCAATGCGGTCGCCCTTGGAGAACTTCTTCTGAACGGCCGAGCCGACCTCCTCGACGACACCAGCGTAGTCACAGCCGACGGTAGCTCCTGGGTTGGCCAGGTAGTCGATGTGCTTCCAGTCGGTAGGGTTCAGGGCGACTGCCTCGACCTTGACGAGAACGTAGTCGTCGCGGAGCTTGGGAACTGGGACATCTTGAACTTCGGCCTTCTTGGCTTCGACGACCTTGATGGCCTTCATGTTTGAGGGTGCCATTTTTGAATGTGTGCTATTGTTTTGGAGAGAAAGGAGGATGGTGAGAAAGTCAATTGAAGAACCTATCAACTGTTTGAGGCTTTCAGAAATGTTTGATTGACTGAGGGGTATCTAGAGCTAGGAGACATGTCGTTCTAGAAGCACATCGTTGCTTGCTGATTAATCTAGGAAATAATGTTTCATGGTGACGTTTAAGCCACGGCTAACACGGAGCGGGCGTGCTCGGGTTAGTGAGCATCTCGCTTAGGCATTTGGACAGAAAAAGGCATGCGACGAGCGGGTAAACTGTTTCAATTTGGTGCTCAGGTGATGATATTACAGCTCAAGGAATTGAGCGAAGAAGAGAGAGCAAAGAAAAGAAAAGAAAAACACATTATCTTCGTGACTCCCTGGGGGTATCAAAGTCACGTCCTCGATCCATAACGCCGATATTTCCGATACCCATCCCAATCCTATCCATTGCTCGTTGTCCTCGTCTCATGTATCAAGAGGCGGGTGCTGGTCCCTTTTCCTAGTATCTGCCTGGAGGTGGGTCCTTGGGAGGAGCATAATTGCCGGTGTAGGCAGCTTGAGGTTGTTGCAGCTCAATGTTCTGGCCGTTGTAGTTGGTGTTGTTGGGGGGAGGGCTGTAAGCTGCAAACTGTCAGTCTTTGTCATCAACAAACCATCATGTCGTGACATACCTGGGGGTGGGTTGTTGGAGTTGTTGTAGTATGGTGTCGCGCTGGTCTCAGTGGCGTAGTGAGGCTGGGCGTTCTGATTGTAGGTAGGAGTGCCGTGGCGGACGGTCCATCCAGTACCGTAGTAGGGGTTGTAGCCGCGTCTACGGCGTCTTCTGGCGGACAGGCAGCTAGGGACAGTGTCAGCGCCAATTTGGTGGCTCGAACGAGGCACAAAACTCACGAGAAGAGGAAGAACAAGATGAAGAAGACGGCTATTATACAAGCAAGCAAGACCCAGCGACCCCAGCGGTTCCAGGTGCTGTTGCAATTGTTGCCGTAGCAGCTATACCATGTCAGCTTCAAGTCGCGCAAACAGTGGTGAACGATGAGCTCATAGGTAGGCAGATCCCCACAACAAAGAGCTTCGAGTGGACTTACCGGCCGTAATAGCCACCATAATATTGTCGAGCTTCGAGAACCATGTTTACGCCGATGTGAGTCTGGTGTGTTGAATGTGGGTATACGAAAGATAGAGGCGAGGAGTCACGACACTTAAGTACAGGGTCGTTGTGAGACCGTGGCGGAGACTTTGAGAGGATATGACGACGCCCAAGCCATGCTGAGTTAAAACGCTTGGCCGCCAATGAGGCAGTGACCGGCATTCTTTTCCGCTACAGATCTTGGAGACGCCTTTTCGGCCGATCTGGGGAATCTAATTGTCATGCCTCTAGTTCTTTTTGTTCGTTGGCTCAAAGGATGGAATGTTTTTTTCTTGTTGCTCGGTCTCGTGGCTTGCAAGCGCCCTGTGGCTGAGTTGTCATCAGCCACTCTCGGATTCTCTGGACCGAAGTTCCAGAATAATCGGTGCCAGCATGCTTGCCAGCGCATTATGCATTGCACTCCCACATGATATCGACATTTTGAAACACTGGAACCAAGTGCATATTTCCATTGGGATTTCTGCTTTCTTTCTCTGTCGTTTCCTTCTCTCCATTCTTCTCACGTCGTTCGTCAATTTGCCTCTCATAAATGTCATGCTCTGTTCGTGATTCGTAATATCATTGCTTAGCCAGCCTGGCAAGGTTCAAGTCCACCGAAACTCAGAAGGAAGCAAGAAACATATGTGCACTGGCTGTCACGACTCACGCTACACTACCATTGCTGGTGTTCGCAGAGAACAAAAAAAACAAGAACCGTCTAACCCCGTCGCTTGCAATGCTTATGCAAATCCCAATCAACCTCATAGCTGATAGCCAACCTGAAACCACGATGAATACCCTGACCTCGACTGCTCATTTGCCCGCCCGAGCGATCAGCCATTGGAGTACAGCATCCAAGTTGGTTTCTTCCTTGGCGCTTATACCATAGCAACTCACCTCGCGGTGTGTTACGGCCTTGAGGTTCAAAGCCTCGATCAGTTCGTCGACTGAATGATGATCAGGAAGATCGGACTTGTTCCCCAAGACCAACAACGGAATGCCTTCCAATGCGGGCTTCTCAAGTAGCACATGAAGTTCCTCGCGTGCCACAGGCAGAGCCTCCTTGTCGGCAGAGTCGACGATGAAACTAGTCTTCTGTCAACACAAGCAAATGCGGATGAATCGAAAGACATACACCATTGCGTTAACGCCTCGACAGTAGCGCTCCCACATCGACCGGAACCTTGGCTGACCTCCAAGGTCCCAACTGTATTCAGTGAGCCTCGACGTTGACATGCAAATCACATACGGCTTACCATTTCAAAGTCACATGGCCTTTGGTAACCTTCTTCATGTTGAAGCCGACCGTGGGTATCGAGCTATCACGTTGAAGTCACTGCTTAGTCCGGATCCTGTCATGAGAGCACGATGACACACTTACTCGATGGTGAATTCTCCGCCCTGGACAACGGCTGTCAATCTCATATCAAGAAACACAACGACAAAGGTCAGGGTAAACTGCTTACTGCTAGGACTCTCAAGAGTGATGTCTTGCCGGCATTCTGGAGACCAATCATGGTAACATCCATCTCGGTCGCCCTATACACAAAGAACGAGGCACATTAGGAAATGGACAACGAGAGGAATCCGTTCGACATACCAGAACAGGCTGAGAAGCCAGTCATAGAGACGTTTGAACAGGCCGGGCATGATGCTGAGTCTGACAGACAGGACACTGCAGGTCGGCGATGAAGAGATGTATGCAGGCAACAAGGGCAAAGCAACACGATGGTCGCACGGACGGATAGTTTGGCTTGAAGCGCAGGACACAGGCAGAAGCGGGGCTCGGGTAGGGTCGAATTCTTATTGGAGGTGTTGGTGAAGTAGATTCAAGGCGAAGGATAAATGCGCAGATGAGGCACTCTTCTCACCAGATTTGACCGCTGGAACAACGTTACAGTACCTATGTATACCAAGATCCAGACAGTGACAACAGTAAGACGGCAGGTCAGGTATCAACAGTCGTTTCAACAGTACAAAGATGAGATGCGAGGCAGATTCTGTAATAATCGATAACAGGTGCAGTGTTCTGCTGCGGCGAGACGAAGGAACCTCGGGGCCGAAGGGTCGACGGCTTGGCACGGCTTTTTCGGCGCTAAAATTTCCAGAAGCATTCTCCAAGCAAAAAACATCTGCCACGCCGATTGCCCATCTTGGTGCTGCCATCTGTATTGAGATCGAGGGAGGAACGGACCGGAACAGGAACAAAGGACAGCCGACTTCGCCTTCGGGATATCAACAAGCATCCGACTCCAGGGCGTCAGAGGTTGAGCTCTCGCCAGCAGCAACCAGCAAGAGGCCAGCCAGCCTTCCACCTCGAGCACCACTTCCTCACCGCCATGGCGCCTTCGTCCACCGACAAGGGCAAGTGGTCGACCGAGTTCGATACCGTGCGCCGCCACAACCTCTTCCGCAACCCTCCTTCAGACAAGTCGGCCTACCCGACTCTCGCTTCAGCCGTCGACCCGCACGTACAATCTTTCAATGCCATCTTCGCCGACAAGGGACAGCTCCACCATGCTCTCCGCGACATTGGTACCAAGACCTTCTTCGATGGCAACCCCAACGAGCCCTTCACAGCCGATGGTCCCACGCGCAACAGGCTTCAGGTCCGCGTGAAAGAAGTCTTCCTCGACAAGAGTTTGCTTCCTCCTTCCAACAAGATCGACAAGAAGCGCGAGATCCTGCCCGTAGAATGCAGAGAGCGCCACTGCACCTACAGAGGTCGTTTCAGAGGTCGTTTCGAATGGCGCATCAATGAGGGCGAATGGAAGGAGAGTGTCAGAGAATTTGGTTCTCTGCCCATCATGCTGCGCGTGCGTTTTCTTTGTCTCTCACACAAGGCTGTTCACAACTGACAAGACGCATCTAGTCCAACCGCTGCCATCTCGAAGGACTTTCGCCCAAGGAGCTTGTGGACAAAAGAGAAGAGACTGAAGAGCTGGGCGGATACTTCATTGTCAACGGTATCGAGAAGCTGATTCGTATGCTCATCGTCAACCGACGAAACTACCCCATGGCCATCATCCGTCCTTCGTTCGTCAACAGAGGTGCCACCTACACCAAATTCGGTATCCAAATCCGCTCCGTCAGACCCGATCAAACCTCGCAAACCAACGTCCTCCACTACCTCAGCGACGGCAACGTCACTTTCCGTTTCTCATGGCGCAAGAACGAATACCTCATTCCGGTCATGATGATTTTCAAGGCCTTGGCCGAAACGAACGATCGCGAGATTTTTGAGGGCCTGGTTGGTCCGGCTGGTAGCAAGGGTATTGAAGAGAAGCAGTTTGTCACCGACCGTGTCGAACTTTTGCTACGCACATACAAGGCATACAACATTCACGGCCAAGCAAAGACTCGCGCATACCTTGGAAGCAAGTTCCGCATTGTCCTGAGCGTGCCCGACGACATGTCCGACGAGGATGCTGGAGCCGAGTTCTTGAGGAGAATCGTTCTGCCTCATTTGGGCTCGTACGAGACCAAGGAGACCAACGATGCCGACAAGTTCCGTATGTTGCTCTTTATGACTAGAAAGTTGTACTCTCTTGTCGAGGGCGAATGCGCTGTAGACAATCCTGATGCTGTTCAAAACCAGGAGATTCTCCTGCCTGGTTTCCTCTACGGCATGATCGTCAAAGAACGCATTGAAGAGTGGCTGAACTCCATCGGTCTACAACTCCGTGACTGGGGTAGATCCACCAACTGGGCATCTATCGTGTCCGATGAGTTTGAGCGCGACTTCAGCGCAAAGATCCTCCGCAGAACCAACGAAAACTTGGCACAGGCTCTGGATTACTTCTTGTCGACCGGTAACCTCGTCTCTCCCAGTGGTCTTGATTTGCAACAAACTTCTGGTTTCACCGTCGTGGCTGAAAAGATCAACTTTTGGCGTTTCATTAGTCATTTCCGCATGGTCCACAGAGGTAGTTTCTTTGCCCAGCTCAAAACCACAACTGTCAGAAAGCTTTTGCCAGAGAGTTGGGGCTTCCTTTGCCCGGTTCACACTCCTGATGGTTCTCCTTGTGGTCTCCTAAACCATTTAGCTCACAAGTGCAAGATCGCTACAAAGAGCGTCGACACGAAAACCATTCCTGGACTCATCTCACAACTAGGCGTTACAGAGCAGCCCTCTGCGTCTGTCGAGGACAGCGTTGTTGTCATGCTCGATGGACGTATTCTTGGTTTCTGCTCTCCCAAACAAGCTCGCGTGATTGGGGACACTCTCCGCTACTGGAAGGTCGAAGGTTCTCATGGCGTACCTTCCGAACTCGAGATCGGATACATCCCCAACTCCAACGGTGGTCAATACCCCGGTATCTACATGTTCTCGCAGGCAGCAAGAATGTTCAGACCTGTCAAATACTTGCCCCTTGGCAAGGAGGACTTTGTCGGTCCCTTTGAGCAGCCATTCATGTCAATTGCTTGCACAGAACCTGAAATTGTATCTGGCGACTCAACGCACGTCGAGTTCGACCCCACCAACATTCTCTCCATCCTCGCTAACCAAACACCTTTCTCCGACTTCAACCAATCGCCCCGTAACATGTATCAAGTGAGTCTATCTAAATCCATATGGATCATCCAAAGAGTACAAATCTAACTGTGCATAGTGTCAAATGGGTAAGCAAACCATGGGTACACCCGGAACTGCTTTGAAATACCGTACCGACAACAAGTCATATCGCCTACAGACCGGACAGACACCTGTTGTTCGACCTCCTCTGTACAACGAATATGGCCTGGACAACTTCCCCAATGGAACGAACGCTGTTGTTGCCGTCATTTCATACACTGGTTACGACATGGACGACGCTATGATTATCAACAAATCAGCACACGAGCGCGGTTTCGGTCATGGAACCGTATACAAGACCAAGAAGGTCGACCTTGCAGAGGACAAGGGTGGCAGACGTGGGCGTGGAGGCAATGTAAAGAATCTTTTCGGTTTCGCCCCTGGCGGTCTTGTTCGTGCGCAATGGCGTGCAACTCTGGACGACGATGGTCTCATCGCTGTTGGCATGAAAGTCAAGGCTGGCGACATCATTGCCGCATCGCACTCTGTCACCAAAGACCCCATCACTGGCGAATACGTCAATCGTGACGGTATTACTCACTTGCACAAATACAAGGATTCAGAAGAGGCTTTCGTTGAAGAGATTAAGATGATCGGCACAGATACTGGTGCTGATGAGCCATGCCAGATGCTCAGTATCAGACTCCGTATTCCCCGTTCGCCCGTCATCGGAGACAAGTTCTCTTCCCGTCACGGACAGAAGGGGGTTTGCTCTCAGAAGTGGCCTGTCATGGACATGCCCTTCAGTGAGAGTGGTATTCAGCCCGACGTCATCATCAATCCTCACGCTTTCCCTTCGCGTATGACCATCGGTATGTTTGTCGAGTCGCTGGCCGGCAAGGCTGGATGTTTGCACGGTGTCGCACAAGACAGCACACCATTCAAATTCAAGGACACAGCTGGCGAGACTGCAGTCGAGTACTTTGGTCATCAATTGAAGCGCGCCGGCTTCAACTACTACGGAAATGAGCCCATGTACTCTGGTATCACTGGTCAAGAACTCGGCGCCGACATCTACATGGGTGTCGTCTACTACCAGCGTCTGCGTCACATGGTCAACGACAAATTCCAAGTCCGTACCACAGGTCCAGTCACCGCGCTGACTGGTCAGCCCATCAAGGGTCGCGCCAAGGGTGGTGGTATTCGTGTCGGTGAGATGGAGAGAGATTCTTTGATCGCTCACGGAACAGCATTCCTGCTGCAAGATCGTCTGATGAACTGCTCCGATTACCAAAAAGCGTGGATCTGCCGTGGCTGTGGATCTTTCCTTTCCGCACAACCGACTGTCAACCAATATGGCCGTAGGAAGGGTGTTGATGCAAGCAATGTCAGGTGTAGGAGATGCAGTAGCAAAGCTACTGGCTCTGAGCCAAGAAGCGATACTTGGGAAGACGGCAGAGGTGACAAATTCGTTGGTGGTTCTGATGTCACTGTTGTTGCTGTTCCTGGTGTCTTGCGTTATTTGGACGTCGAGTTGGCGGCTATGGGTGTCAAGATGAGATTTGACGTTACACCGTAGAGAGATGAAGCCATTGTTCCATTATATAGCATTTTGCGTTTTCTTTTTGCATACTTTCATTATACCAAAAATTGGAGTCTTGGGTTTCTGGTTCTTATAGATTGCACTGAATTGATTTGGAATGTGAGTTGTGAAGCGTTCGCGTTGCCTTCTTGTTCTCAACATATGGCATGAATGTCCTCGCAACCATCCAACCAAGTCCATTATTTCAAACAGCTTTTTCTTGATATTCCGCCGCCCTAAAGTGTTGTACAGAGCTTTCAAAACATTTTACAGATCCGAACAAAGGTAGAACTCACATTCGGCATGTTATGAAGGTCGGTAAAGTGCTTGTTTGACGCGACTGCTTTTTTTTTTAAGTAAACTGTCGACCACATCCCACCTTCACAATCAGCAACCATCTTGGTCACCAGAGGCGAGACACGCTTTTCTCGCATATCGTGATTCTGGCACAATAGCCACACTTTCAGATCTGTCAAAATGGAGGGTGCCGAGAAATTCTATCATCCCTACACGCCGTATGACATTCAACTCGAGTTTATGCGCACGCTGTACGAGTGTATTGATCAAGGCAAAGTTGGAATCTTCGAGTCTCCGACCGGCAAGTCTTTTGAATATCCATAATCTATCAGAATCCTATGACTGATGATATTCTCCAGGAACTGTAAGAAAGGAATTTTGGTCTTGCAGATATGATCACCCCTGATTATTATTGTCTAGGGCAAATCGCTAAGTCTCGCATGTGGCTCTTTGACATGGCTGCGCGATCACAAGAGAAAAGAGTTCGATGAGAGTACAGCTGCCATTGAAGGAGGTAAAACACCTTCTACACCTCTTTTCATTCTCTCTGAAATCATTATATAGTGCATCACTGACAAAGACCGCAAATAAAAGATGAGGACGAACCAGACTGGATGGTCCAACACTCACGCGAAGAAAAAAAGAACCAAATCATCCAAAGACGAGCAGAACTCGAAGCAAAACTCGAAAAAGTGCGTGTGCAAGAACGCAAGATCCGAGAACGGCAAGAGAACGGACCGCCGTTCACCAAGAAGCGGAGGCTCGATGTCGATGACAAAAGTCACGATGTCTTTGATGAAGATCAATTCGCCCTCGACGACTACGAGAGCGGTGACGACGAGTCTGGCTTCAAAGCTTCAGGGAGACTAAACCACAGTGACAGCGATACCCTAGGACTATCAAAAGAAACACAAGCGCTGATGCAAAAACTCGGCTATGGCATCTCAGGCCTCGCACCAAACACAGATCAAGACGAAGAAGCAGAAGACGAGATGAAGATATACTTTTGCTCTCGAACACATTCGCAATTAAGTCAATTCGTGAATGAACTACGCCGAATCCAACTGCCTCGATCCATCCCAGCACCAACCCCTCAACAAGACTCGAAACAAAACCAGAAAGAATATCCACTCCACGAAGAAGTCAAACATCTCTCCCTGGGCTCGAGAAAGAACCTCTGCATCAACAGCAAAGTCTCGTCTCTCAAAAGCATGACCGCCGTGAACGAAAAATGCCTGGAACTACAAGATAGCAAAACACCCAACGACAAGAAATGCCCGTTTGTGCCGAATAGAGAAAATGAAGCTTCGGTTTTGGACTTTCAACATCATGCGTTGGCGAGGATAAGGGATATTGAAGATTTGGGCATTCTGGGCAAGAAATTGGGTGTGTGTCCTTATTATGCCACTAGGTCTGCTGTCAAGCCCAGCGAGGTAAGTCTTGTTCCCCTTCTTCCATCTGAATCCCCACTCCCTCACTATGAACCCAGTGTTGACAACTCGATATCTAGATCGTCACACTACCTTACCCCCTCCTCCTCCAAAAATCCGCCCGACAAGCCCTCTCTCTGTCCCTCAAAACCCACATCGTCATCATAGACGAAGCCCACAATCTGCTCGACGCCATAACCTCCATCCACACCATTTCCATCTCTCTGTCCCAACTTTCACTCGCCCGCTCCCAACTCACCACCTACCTCTCAAAATTCCGCAACCGTCTCAAAGGCAAGAATCGCGTTTACGTGACTCAAGTGGTGCGCATCATAGATTCCCTGGCGTCATTTTTGCGGGATGCGGTAACAGGGGAAGAGGGGAGGGAAGAGGGAGTGGTGCAAGCGGCAGAGTTGTTAAAAGGAAAAGGTTGCGATGCCGTCAACCTCTACAAACTGATGCGGTACCTGCAAGAGAGCAAGTTGGCGAGAAAAGTACAAGGATACATTTCCTTTGAACAGCAACAGCAACAACAGCAGCAAGTTTCCAACAACAACGACAATAACAAGACAGCGGGGAAAGAGGGAAAAGAGGTGGCAGTGCCGGTGTTGACGCATCTGACCAATTTGTTCGCCGTGCTTACGAATCCAGCGAGGGAGGGCCGTTTCTTCTACACTGTTCATGAGGAAAAAGAAAAGAGTGTGATCAAGTACATGCTCCTCGACCCTTCTGAGCATTTTCGCGACATTGTGGAAGAAGCGCGAGCGGTAATTTTGGCCGGTGGGACAATGTCGCCTGTAAGTCATTTCTTGTCTTCCTTCTTTACTGACCAAAAAAAAAGATGGCTAAAAAAAGGTGCTTTTGTAATAAACAGATGTCCGACTACATGACCCAACTATTCCCGTATCTCCCCAGCGACAAAATCACGACCTTGTCCTGCGGTCACGTAATCCCACCCTCGAACCTCTTCGTCAGCCCCATCATTTCGAGCTCCAACAACACCGCTCTGAACTTCAGCTTTGCATTGCGAAACACTGCAGCAATGATGACGGCATTAGGCGAGTCCATTGCTGGGTTGCTGCCTTGTGTTCCTCACGGCGCAGTGGCGTTCTTCCCCAGTTATGGTTATCTGGAGCAAGTGGTTGCGCACTGGCAGAAGAACACTTTGGGGATCTGGAAGAGACTGCAAGCTGCGAAACCGATTTTCAGAGAGACGCAGACGGCGAGCACGGAAGATGTGTTGGTTGCGTATACCAATGCTGTCAACGGCAATGACAAGGGAGCATTATTGTTGGCGGTGATAGGCGGACGTCTCAGCGAAGGCATCAACTTCTCCGATCGACTGGGAAGGTGCGTCATGGTCGTAGGCCTACCATACGCCAACCCAAACACGGCAGAGCAAAAGGCAAAGATGGCATATATCGAGCAGCAGAATGTCGGGGCAGGACAAGGCAAGGGGTCTGCTGCCAGAGAGTATGCGGACAATGCGTGTATGAGGGCTGTCAACCAGGCCATCGGCCGAGCGGTCAGGCACAAAGGTGATTGGAGCGCCATCTTGCTGTTTGATGGACGCTACGAAAACAAGAGAATCCAAGACAAATTGCCCGGGTGGATCAAGGCGAGTCTGAGTCAAGGCAGCAGAGGACAAGCATTCAAGGATGTTGAAAAGGGGCTCAAGGAGTTTTATGCAAGGAAAAAGGTCGATGGATAGGAAGGAAATTCATTTCTTAGCAGACTTTGCCTTTTCTGCGGCGTGCATGGCGTGCATGGCGGCTCTTTGGCTCCTGCTTCCTCCTAGTTTGGGACCTCTCGAGCTCTCGAGTTTTTTGGCGCCGTATGTGGGTGGAGCGGGCGGAGCGGCCCTCCTGACAGCCCTCCTCTCTTCAGCAGCAGCGTAGAAGTTCCTCTTGAAGTCTTCGGCCATGCGTTCGTCGGCGTCCAGATTGTCGTCGGCCTCGGTGGCAGCGGATGGGTTTGGCGTGCTCGAGGAGGGGGCGGCGTCGTAGATGTTGAGTTGGGATTCGCGCATGATTTGGTCGACGAGGGCATCGCGAGCTACATCAGCGCTGGTGCGGCGGTTGCGCCAGTTTCTCCGAGGCGGACGTTTCTGGGCGCGAGTTGTGGTTGTCGTCGGGGAGCAAGTCGAAGCCACATCTACTTCTTGGAGATGGCCATGAGATGCTGACGAAGGGAGACTCGAATTGCGAGCTGCTGTGTTGGTTCTCGGGACTGTGGCGGTGGTCGATGGTCTTGATTGGTCTGGTTCATGTGACGAAGTCAAGCGGGCGAGTTTGGAGTCTACATAGGCCATCCTTGGACTGTCAGCCTGTCCTGTGGTTCGCAACGAATGAGATGGGGTGGTCAGACGCACATGTGCTTGTCATCAGCAGAGGTAATGTTTCCCGTGGGCGCAACAAAGCGGGCTTGGGCATGCTCGACGGCGTTCATGGGAGTCGGCGGCACACTCGTGTCAAAGGCGCTGTTGGTTCCGCTGTCGTTGACTGTGCGCGTCGAAGAGAAGGCCACGCCGCCTTTTCTTGTTCCTGTCGGTCTGACATGTCGAGAGAGAAGAGGAGCGTGTTCGTCTTCGGTCACGCCTGCTGTTGCTGCTGTTGCTGCTGGTGTTGCTGTTGCTGCTATTGCCGCTGCTGCTGCTGACGACGACGCGTTGGATGCTGTCGGCGCTTCATGGTCATCATGGTCGGGTCTCTTGCGAAAGACCCTTCTTCGTTTTGATGCTCTGAACACGGGGCCTTGGTTTGAGTCGGTCATGTCGCGTATAACGAGACTTCAGGTCATGGTTTGGCCCATGGCTTTCGTCATTGCCCCCACGAATTTTTGCATGTGACAAGCCAAGCATTTGCTCTGCAACCACCATCTGCACTTGTATACCACTGTTTCCCATCACAGCAATTCACGAACATGCCAAACATCAAGACTCGGATGACATCTCTTCAACCCGTTCTATAGTGACATAATCCCAGTCTCCTTCCTCACTGACATTCCGTGCTCTCAAATCTTCCCCATCCCATTGATTCCGCGCTAGCCCGTCGACAATTATTAAGCAAGTCTATCCATGTAATTCCATACTCCAAAACCACATCAACCTTTGCCTCGTCCTCGTCCTCTCATCTCTACCTCAATCCTCCCCCCTCCTCTCATCCCTACCTCAATCCTCCCCCCTCCTCTCATCTCTACCTCAATCCTCCCTTCCAATCAATCCCACAACCCACACATCGCCCACCCTGGCTTTCCGCTCCACCCTCGGCAAAATGACAAACTACAACATCTCCATCGTCAGCGACACAGTCTGCCCCTGGTGCTACGTGGGCAAAAACCGCCTCGCACTCGCCATCGCCCAACACAAACAACTCCACCCTCAAGACACCTTCACCACCACCTGGTTCCCCTTCTACCTGAACCCCGACGCCCCAAAGCAATCCCGCGACAAGCAAACCATCTATGTCGAAAAGTTCGGCGAGCAGAGGGTCAAGATGATGCAAGCAATGTTGTCGCAGATCGGACGAGACCTGGGCATCGAGTTTGCGTATGGAGGCAAGACTGGCAATACCAGAGATTCGCACAGGCTCGTCCAGTTGGCCAAACTCAAGGGCCAAGACACGCAGACGAGGGTCGTGGAAAAATTGTTCAATGCTTATTTTGAGCTGAATGAGGACATCACCGATCATGCTGTCTTGACAAAGGCGGCTGTCGGTGCTGGCTTGGACGAGGCAGAGGTCAAGGAGTGGTTGGCTGGTGACAAAGGTGGTCCTGAGGTTGATCGTGAGGTTGCTGCTGCTCAGAGGAGGTTCATCTCTGGTATGTTTCCTGATCTTTTTTTCCTTCCCCCGACTTCAGAGTTGCAATGAACTGACTTTTTCCCCCTCTGATCCAGGCGTTCCTCACTTCACCATCCAGAACAAGTACGAGGTTGGCGGCGCAGAAGAACCTGCCACTTTCTTGAAAATCTTCAACGACGTCAAGAGAACAGAGGGTTCGTCGAACCCATCTGACTCTACTCAATTTCCCTCTGGCAACACATGCTAGACGGTTGATCAAAGCAATGAACCTAGAATTAAAAGCGTCCCCGCATCGTCGACGAGAAGAAAACTATCATGTGCTGGATATGAATAAAGCATGTTAATAACTACATAGATGCAACAAGATTTTTCCAAACCCCATCCATTCGCTGGAAAAAAGAATGCAACTGGCCAATTGCAAATGACCTCCCCATCCCCTCGATGCATTTTTCTTTTGCTGAAATCCAGAGTACATTTTCTCTGTTTCTCCTCAGATGCCTTTTTTATAAAGGTCCTTGTCCTTTCGAGTGCCAACACGAAAAGATACAAAATCAAGTCTCTGTTTCGTGAATCATCAAAGCAACCTTTTCCGTAAACTTATTGACACATGGTTTTGGTCTCCTCATTATTTGGAGCTTCTCTGTCCACCTATGGGACCAAGAGTTGGCTCGCTCTTACCAGGCAAGAAACCAATCGGAGAGATCGAGGGCTTTTTCGACGAGTGTTCAAACTCGTCTTCTTCCTCCATGGAGAACAGGCCCTGATCTTCTTCCTCAATGGTCTCGTTGCGGCCAAGGCTGTTGCTGCTGATGCCTCTGTCAAGTCCGCCACGGAGCGCACCACGAGAGTCGTTCGACGAGGTGCGAGGGTGCAACGACGGTGACTTTTCTGAGATTCGGGTACTCTGCAACTCTTTGGTGAGCATAGACATGCTTGCTTGCTTCGGCGAACCTCCCATGAGGGAGCCAAAGTCTCCTCCAGCGAGCGAGGATGAGCGCAACGAAGACGGCCGCAGAGGAGAGCCAATGTGCCCAAATCCGTTCTCTCCCTCTTTGCGATACGAGCCTGACGACCAGATCGAACTGTATCTCGACGGGCTGCCAGTGTGCGGGCTGACGCTGCCGACTTTGTTGTCCGACGAAATCTGGCTATTGGAGATGGCGCGACGACCGGCAGACAAAAAGGAAGGGTTGATGTCATCGTCAATTTGTTGTGACGGTCGGCGCAGCTTTTCCGGAGGAAGGAGTTCATGCAAACTCGAAGGCAATAGATCCTCGCCGATGCCTTCCTCTTCACTCTCTTCCGAGTCTGTGGCATCCGGTGGGAAGTGCGAGTAGAACGAAGGCCTTGTACCGACACTAGCGGACATCATGGGTCTGGGTCGTGAGAATCTCTCCGAGTGCAAGGGTCGTTTGCCGAAACTCATGGGCTCCTCGAAAGTTGGTGGTGAGGAGCCGGCCAGAACACCGTCGAGAGTTGTATCTCCAAGTCCACGCAAAGTGCTTCCAAGGAATGCCTTGTTGGGCAAAGAGGAGGGAGGCGATTCGAGACCATGTCCGAGACGAGGAGGCACCGACGATGCGAAGGGACCATGTCGCGCAGCATGTGAGATACCCTGGCTATCGAAGGATCCAGGTAGCGGCGCATCCAAGACGCTCAGGCCTTTGGCATTCGGTGATGCTCCGAAGCGGTTGTCATTCATGGGGGAGCCAAAAGTGTTGGCAGGGTCCAACGAAAGAGGCTGTGAAGCCTGCAGGTACGGCGCGAGGTTTGGAAGATTAGACACCTCCTCTTGCTTGGGGTATCCCATCTCTTGCGGCTGCTGCTGCTGTTGTTGTTGCTGAGAGGCCAGGTCATTGGCTTGCATGGTGAGCAACGAGGGCGGAGCGGGTGCGTATGGTTGAGGGCCACGACGGCCGTAGTTGAAAGGCTGACCTCCACGAGGAGGCCTGTTGATGACTCGACCATCGGGTAGGATGTGAGCGAGGGCGCATCCTTGACCGAACCTACAGCTGCCCTGGTATAGCGAGTCAGTGTCGTCCAAGTATAGACACATGCGACAGAGGCGCAGGTACCTTGGCAAAGTATTTGCAAGGCGCGTTCTGCGTCATGGGGTCCATGTCGTGAGAGAACTGACAGGCCGCGCCTGCTTGACAGGTGCCGAACGGGTAGAACTTGCATGGCACATGCGACGTGTCTGCAAACACATGTCAGACGGAACATGGCGGCTCGTGAAGTTCAGTTGGCCGTACTCTTTGCTTTGGGAGGACTGCGAGCGCCGGCGAAGGCCGCGGCCGAGTTGGCCTGAGGAAAGTCCCTGGCCAAGTTTTGAGCATACGAGGCGCTGCTCGAACGCCTGTGAGGCGTGCTCTCTTCGGCACTCATCTCCAGGACAGAATGGTGGTGGTGATGGTGGTGGGGTATCGAGAGGGGCAGTGTCGGCGACAGAGAGAACAGGCGGACGAGGATCGGGGCGTTGCGGGAGAAAAGGTTCAGAGAGGGGAATGGGAGACGCGAACGCCAAACGTTGCTGTATTATGTCGAGCTGAAAACAGTCACACTGTATGCAACTGGCGGATTGGTTCGTGTCGAGTCTTGCAAAGGTCCATCTCATGAGATCATACTTATCTTTTGCTTGAGTCCGACAGCGCTCGAGCATGTGAACCGATTGGTCACCTGCGCGACGTCGCCATGCCATCCTCTCATCACGCTCACCTATCTTGGCCGAAACCCACCTTTGCTCCACCTCACGGCCGAAGAGCGATAGCCACTTGACTTTGACTCCATCGTCGTCTTTGTCTCGCCAGACTATACCTTTAACCTCATGTTGCCGACATGAAGTCTTTGATGCTGACGTCCAGTCGTGACTGCGTGTCCCTTGAAGGGTCGAATGTTGAGAAAGGTGAAGCTTCCATGCCCCCCTACTCAACCTACACAACAATAGCTGGTGGGCCGCTCGCCTTTTGGTCCTTGAATATACCTCTCTTTAGAGACTTTGTCGATTGCCCACGTTTGCGGATATCTCGACATACAGAGTCGCATACTGTGAGCGCATAGAGTATTTGCTCACCATATACAATCTGGTCGGACAAGCACTCTTCTCCTTGACGGCTGCATCACGCTCCTCAATCGAAAAGAGAAGGTGCTGACGAGACACTATGATATCGTCGACTCGGATGGAGATACCTCCACACGCAAAGTGCCCTTGCTGACATCCGGCAGACTTGCTTTAGGTTCATCGACCTGATTCTGTCTTCTCCAAGAGAACGGACTGTCTCCAAATCCTGTGCAGGAGATGGTTGAAATAACTCTCTTTGTTGGCAAAAATTTAGCTGCTGAATCACCGGCTTGAAGCTCCGTTTGGTCGCACCGCAGCCATGTGCCTCCTTCACCGCCACAGAGAAGATCACATGTGCAGATTTCCGCTCGAGCTATGCCTAGTCAGATCACATTCTTTGTCCCTGACATATGAGATGCAGGAAATTCTCCTGACACATGGTCAATCGGGGTGGATTGTGTCACGGCCAATTTCATGACCTCTTGTTGCAGGAATATGCTTTCTGTACTTCAACAGAGGTTACCATCTCGGTGGTTCCACTTGTAAACGAGGCTATCCGGCAGATTGAGGTGAGATCGTCCAGTGATACCGATGCAGGAACCCTCGCATGGACGCACGATCGCTTCCAAATCGTGAAGGGGGTTATCCACTTGTTGGTCTTTTGGTCGGTCTTTGAGGCAGGAGTTGTTGTAGTAGAGAGTTCATCGAGAAGTAAAATAAAGAGAGAAAGAAAGGAGCAAAAGAATAACAAGGTATTGGCTAGAAGATAGCCCATTCGAGGATGAGCATCAGCTCTCGAGATATCAGGAAGAGAGTTTGATCTGCTGTCGCGCAGCAGAGTCTTGCAGTCGTTGCAGATCACCTGGAGATGTAAGTGTTCACAGAGCAAACAGAGGCTCAGAAAAATCCATCGCTATGAAGATTTGATTGGCTTTCACCAACGACAAAGTGCGCCGATTGGTTTTGTTCTGTCACTGTTCGCACTTTCCTCGTTTACCTCTTCCACTCGCCCACCTTCGTTTTTGATATAACCACTCCGCTCGTTTTCTTTCAACTTGCTTCACCCAAGTCATTCTTTGCTCTATCCGTAAGACTCACCATGCGTCTGGCTACTGTTCTTGTGCCTTTGGGCCTTGTTGGCTCTTCTCTCGCCACCAGCGAGTCCTGGACGTAAGTTTTATGCACATAAATCCACGTCAGCAGCGATCTGCGCGCCTTCCCTCCGAATGGTGTTCTCTATGAGCTGCACACAATTGCTCACATTTGTTCAGCGCATCAACTTCGTGCCAGGCCGTTACTGAGACTGTCACCGTCACACTCTGCCAGAGCGAGACTCCTCTTGCTTCTGCGGTCGAGTCGGCTTCCGTCTCGTCATACTCAACTGTCACCAGCTTTTCAACCCTGACCAGCTATGTCACCGTCACTCCCTCGCAGACTATTGCTGGTCCGGTATCCTCGGTAGTTGATCTGCTTCCATCCAGCTCTGGCTACTACTTTATCGATCATGATGGCACAACCAGCTGGATTGGTGGTGTTTCTCCCACCGACAGCTTCAGCTCGTTTATCACCAAGACTATCGAGCTGACAGTCTTTCCCGTCAATGATCTTACTGTCACCCAGACCACCGTTGTCACGGTTACGCCTCCTGCTGTGACTTCTGTGCAGCCTCAGTCCTCGGCTTTGGCCGAACAGTCCGAGGACGGCACGACTACCTCGACCGTGACTTCCTACCTGATCAAGAGCGTCATTTCAATTCAAACTGTCTACCTGAGTTCGAAGAGCTCTCGTACCGAGCTTTCCGCTCCTGTTACTTCAGACTCTGCTGTTGCCAGTGCCGAGCTCACTTTTCAATCGACTCACACCGTGACTGGACCCCCAACCTCCATAACTATCACTGTCGAAGAAGCAACCACTTCTCGACTGTCTGAATCGGCTTGCGCTATCACCTATGTCGATGTCACGACCGACTTGACCTACACTGTTCTGGCTACTCCTTCTGCCGGCTTCGCCTCTCCTATGAACAGTGTTGGCAACTTCAGCTCTCTCATCTCGGCTGCATCTTCCTGGAATACCACTTTGTGCTCCTCGCCGGCACTCACTGGCTCTGTTCACAGGCCATCTGGATCTTCGAGCGCCATAATAATCTCATCCATGTCTGTAGGAGCAGTCTCGCAAAAGCATGCCAGTGCTATCTCCGAGATTGTTCCTTCCTCTGACTACCGTCATGGCAAGAATTCCAGCTCTGCCTTGAGTTCGCCTACTGGATACATTCCCTTCATGCCTGGTCCTACGATTTTTTTGAGCTCACCTGCACTATTCTCGCGCACCTCGTCAACCTTGACAAAGATGTACACCAACACTTCGACTTCGGCTATGCCGAGCCCGACCGTCTGCGGTGAACATGGCGACTTCACTTTGACCGTGAGTTCTCAGTCCGGTGTAACGTGTGTGATCTAGCTAATCCAGATCTGCAGTGGGAGGATGAGCCTAACTTCTTGCCTTCGGAGCCAATCACCAGCCCTAGCGAGGCCCCGCCTGTCTTCAACCCATACCAGTACGTATCCTGAAGGCACATCCCAGATCTCCAGGAAATCCATGCTAACGTACTTTCCATCGCAGCCACATGTACTTCTCGGATGGCTTCGTCTATGTTCCGCCTCCATCCGTCCAGTTCAAGCCGGTTTCGTCGCCCCGTCTTGTCATGTTTGTGGCCAACGAGACCGACGACGACAACAACAGCGGGCGCGGACAGCTTTCGGGGGAGATTGGTGCTGGCATTCGCAGAAGCTCAAGCGCCTTCTGGTTCAACGCCTACAGTGCTTACCTTGGATGCGACAACAAGTCAGGCCATCGATGCGCTCTCCAGATTACAGGCCTTGTCTACCAGAACGACACCAAGTCTGAGGTGGCAGCATTCCATCAGGCGGTCGAGATTCTTCCTTGTCTCCTGTCTGAGGACTGCCAGCTCACGCAGGTGCACTTTGCAGAATCGATGAAGGGATTGAGTGGTCTGCGTATCCAAGCTTCAGCTGGTGGTGAAGCCGTTTCTTGGTTCATGGACAATCTGGCATTGGGTTGGACCAACAATACTTGCGCTGCTGGTCTTCTCAGAGGCAGTAGCCGCTAAGATGTCGATGATGGAGGAGCTTGGTCACTTGTAATTGTTTCAAAAGAGAAAGGCAGGATTTGTCATGGCAGACAAACGTGATGTAAAGATGGGAGAAACTATGATTGCAGCGCAGATACGACTGAGGTACATAGGAACTCAAAAGACAGACTGCTTTCATTTGTACTACAAGATGGTCAGAGTGGATGTTGTAAAAGGAAGGTCGATGTCTTGGCAGATGGAAAGTGAGCAGTCGCGACTTGGCGGGCATGTGTCGCGCTTCGTCACCTTCACAACCAAGTCATCATCACTCAGCAGGCATCCCCTCTTCTCGTTCGGTGACCCTTACTTACATCACACTCCTGTTCGCTCTCATCAAGTCTCGAGTGACGGCATCACCATGAGTCAAGCAGGCGGCGCACCGCAAGCTGGCGCCTATCCACCGGACATGATCCGCCCGGAGAGGATCGCAAACATTCCCATGCTGTCGGCCGAGCTCAAAACCACATACACCGAAGGCTTGACAAAGCTTTGGACCGCACTCGAGGCCAACCCGCGCGGTAGTGAAACTCACAACAAGGCCACGACCAAGATCAAGGAAGTTTCGAGGGAAATCATGCGCCATATTACAACCTACAGAGCTCAAGGCCAGCAACGCGCCCAGACTCAGGGTCAGGCCCCTCAGCAGCAGCAGCAGCAGCAGCAGCAGCAACAGGCTCAGCAGGCTCAGCAAACTCCTCAGCAACCGCAACAACAGCCTCAGTCTACGCAGCAGCAGCAGCAGCAGCAGCAGCAGTCTGCGCCGCAACCTCAGATGCAATCTCAGCATCTCCAGCAGCAGCAACAGCAACAGGCGCAACCTCCACACCCGCAACAAATGGCTCCTCAACAGCAGCAACAACAACAGCAGATCCCTGCAGGTCAAGGCAGCTTTCCACTCGGTCAGCAGGCAAAGGCCTTCCTCAACGGCTTCAAGGTCTTCCCGCCTACCAACATCATCCCCAACACTCCCGACTACGAGAACTACAAGCGCCGAATAATGTCCACCCTTACTAGACTCGTCACCATGCAGGAGAGCAGTGTCAGTCGCTTCCAGCAAAATCACGAAAAGATTACTCAACTGGAAAGTGCTGGTCAGCCCATCCCCCCCGATCTTGTAGCTGCTAGAGACTCCGCTAGAATGGGGGTCCAGGAAGCAAAGACAAAGATCGACGGCGTTAGAAACGAGAATGAAAGATACCGTTTAGCATGGGCTGAGAAGTCAAAGCCTGTACAACAGCAGCAGCAGCAGCAACAACAACAGGCTCAGCAAGCGCAAAACAACTCTCAAACTCCCATCACCCAGCAGCAAGTCGCTTCACCTTACAACCAAGCAGCGCAGGCCAACAACTCGAACCAGGCCATGAGTCCTGCCGTCCCTAACCCTTATCAGCAGCAACAATCAAACGCACCCATGCATCCTCAGCAGCAACAGCAGCCTGTAGTGCGTCCTCCCACCCAACAACAGCCCTACCAATCGCCCGCTCCTCAGGGTCAACCTCAAGCTCTCAGTCACCAGGCCGCCATCACTCAAGCCCAGCGCACTTACTCGGAGCAGCAGGGCCAAGGCACGCCGACTCCTCAGTCTGCTGGTCAGCCCTTCAACCACACTCAAAACGCCGCAATGAATGTCGGCAACCCGAAATTCCCCATCCCAAAGAACCTGCCGACCACAGGCCCTCACAACCCCGTACCACTCGGTCCCGCTCGTCCCACTTTCGGCGGTCCAAGCAATGGTGCTCCCGGTATGATGGGTCAGCCTGCCGTCCAAAAGACCCCTCACTTCATCCTCGAGGGCGAAGGCGACCGCGTACTAAGCAAGAAAAAGCTAGACGAACTAGTCAGACAAGTGACGGGCGGCGGCGAAGGCGACGGCCTCACCCCGGACGTCGAAGAATCCGTCCTCACGCTCGCCGACGACTTTGTCGACAGCGTCATCACCGCCGCCTGCCGTCTTGCCAAGATCAGACCAAACTCTACGCTCGACATTCGAGATATCCAGATTATCCTTGAGCGCAACTACAATATCCGCGTACCCGGATACTCGCTTGATGAGGTTCGCACTGTGCGCAAATTCCAACCTGCGCCTGGATGGACACAGAAGATGAATGCTGTGCAGGCTGCAAAGGTCATGGGCAAGAACGACGCTTAGCAAGCCATCGTCTCTGCCGTTGGACCTTGTGCGCCACGTCGAGCACTGGTCCTGAAGAGAAAAAGATGATGCTACGGCACTTTTTTTGATTCTTGATTTTCACTGTTTTTTGCAGAGCGAGGAGTTCTGGGGGCTTGAGGAAGGGACGGATTGATATCGGGATTCGAACAAGATTTGAGAAATTGAGAGCAAGGCGGGCATCCCATGGTTTTCGAGAAGAAGAAAAAGAATCGTAAAACACTACATGCGGATTCGAAAGGGTATTGAATACATCATCTCACTGCCCTCTTTGCCTTTGATCAGAAAACTTATGATCTGGAGGGCATGAGATTATTAATAAAAGGAGAATGCACAATCAGAATGAAGGCATTCTTCAAAAAAAGATCATGTTACGTTGTACGTGATGGTGAGCTTTTTTCTTTTTTTTTTAATGAAAGCGTCGGGCGAGTGTTAAGGATTATTACATATGAGCAGAACAATTGTCATTTGGTGTTGGACATCATGTTGGACATCATGTTGGACATTGACCCACACATCCTTTGCTTCGAAAACCTTTGAACAGAACAGGGTCGTACATACTACCAGGACTACCAACATGTTTTTTAAAACACAACCCGCATACCACGTTTATTCTTTTGCTTGATTAGAAGTTTTTTGTATTTTTTTTGGATATGTTTATATGTTTTGTATTCTAAATCATGGGAATATTCGGTTCGCGAGTTGATAATTACGAAATATAGATTTCGAAGCTCGAGGTTTTTGAAATGATGGTGTGTGAAGCGTAGCAATCCAATGTCTAGGCTCCATAACAAAGAACAGAAAAACAAAAAAAAGAGAAACAAGAAAAGGGGGAAAAAAGAAAAAGAAAAAGAGTCAATCAACTGAGATGAAACACAAAGAATGCACGAGAGGGTGGAAAAAAAAGGGTCGATTGCATGTATACAAAAAGTCCAGAGGTATGGATGGCATTCAAAGATTTTCTCTAGAAGAATACACTGACAAGGCTCGATTTTATAAAACGAGAACAATTCTTTTCATGATGACAGTTCTACAGATGGTTTCAAAAAACCACCAAAATCATCCCCCATCGAGAATCAAATGCTATGCTTAGCTTGCATCTGAACATGAATCGAACTTATAAAAACACATACGCTATCCAACCAACCCTTCCATCCTCATCCTCTTTTCCTTGCTCGATCTCTCACATCCAAAGACACAACTTCCCACTCGCAGTACCCGCAGCGATCCAATCTTTGCTCTGATGAAACTGCGCGACCGAAGGTACGGCAGTGATGCCTTCACCGCCCAACTGCGCCAATTGCTGTCCATCTCCCGTATAGACGTCGACGAAACGATTCATGTTTCCGATGACGAAGCGTTGGATGCCGTCTTGAGGTTGCAATTGCCATTGCGCGCGGAGACTTGGTTTTTTTTGCTCATGTTAGCTTCGAGATGGAGAGGAAAAGGAAAGAGAGAGAGAGAGGAAGGGGGTAAATACGTACATGGTTACCCATCGGCCGGTTTGGTTGTTATGCGGTATCACCGTCGCCGGCGTCATCTGCGCATCACTCAACTCGGCACCAGCACTCCACTCGCCCGCAGAGCTGAAATCGTATATCTTGACCGTGTCATCATAACTCGCCGTCGCGACTTGTCCGGCCGAGTTGAACGCCGCATGCGAAACGCTGAGTCTGCTTTCATGCGCTCCAATCTCCACAGGCGCTCTGTCATCACCTCTTCCTTTGATCATGCGCAAATCCCACAAGCGCAGATAGCGATCTAACGATGCAGTAGCGAAAATATGCGGATGAGCAGGATGTAGACTAAAGCCTCCTATTTTCTTTTCTGACAGACCGAAAACGTCGGTGCCGGAACCGGGTTTGGAGCGTGTATCGTGACGGCCAAAATTTCCGTTCAGAGTGCTGAAGAAGAGGGTATGCGCATCGAATTGCGACATTTCTACACCGCTGAGGGGTTCGTCGTCGTCTTTTGAGAGGGGCGCGTAGGATTCTACTGCCACTCCCTTGGCGAGGTCGAGTTTGCGGATGGAGCTGTCGTAGCTTGCTGAATAGAGGGCGTTGGCATCGTGAGGACTGAATTGGAAAGCGGAGATTGTGCGCGTGTGGATCTTGAGGGTTGTGATGGAAGGAGTTGCGTCTTCGTCGTCTGATTCGTCGTCGTCTTCGTTTTTGACGGTGGGCGAGGGTTGCTGTGATGCGTCGAACAGACCTAGACTGCCTAATTTGTCGCCAGCAAAGACGAGTGCTTTGTCGGTGGTTGGGTGGAAGCCTAGCGAATAGATTCTTTCAGGGGTGATTTTGATCCTGTTGGGTTCAAAGTTTTGCCAGAGTTCTAGGTTGCTCATGCGTTCTCTCAAGTCTTTCAACTCGGTGTCTGTGGTTTCTTTCACATCTTGAGCGCTGAATGTCCGTTGGCCGGGGTTTGCGGGTGCGACGAGTCTGAGGAAATTGCCACTTTGATCCCAATCTTTGCCGGCGACTACGACGTCCGAGAAGCGCAGGTCTTCAGATACGCGTTGGCGTTTTGCTCGTTCGGCTTGAGCGAGGAGTTGGGCCTCTTCGTCTGCTTTTCGTTTGGCGACTTCGCTGTCTGCGACTATGCCGCGCAGTCGGCTCGATGTTCTCCGAGGAGCGACTTCTTCTTTTAGTTTTTGGACCGGAGTTCTCTTCTTCTTTGCGGATTTCGAGTCGGGGGTTGGGCGTGTGGGTTTCTTGGGAGCGATGCCAGCAGAGGCGGCTTCGAGCTGCAGTTGGCGGAGCAAGGCTTGGTTTTTGGCAATGTTTTCTTGCCGTTGCAGCTCGTATTCGCTGAGCTCGACGGCGGACTTCCTGGGCATTCTGGGGTGTGAGATGGTGGTGGTGGTGGTGGAGTGGTTGACACGACAGCACAGTAGGCTTCAATTGTTCGAGGGAGACGCGCCTTAGCGTGTCAATGACGTGTGTCTGCACCGCTGTCGGCCCGACATTCCGCCTTGGATTTGCATCTTCATGTGCTTTGGCAAGTTTGTGCTGTTGTCACAACGATTCCATACGACAAGACGTCTGCTTCTTCTTCTTCTTCGTCGTCTTCTTCTTCGTCGTCTTCTTCTTCGTCGTCTTCTTCTTCTTCTCCTCCTTCTTCTCCTTCTTTCACAGACTCACAGACTGATCAAATGTCTGGATGCGCTCACGCCGGTCAAGCTCTCGGCAGACGCCTGAAACTATGCACACCACCGCCTAGCACTTTCCACCTGCCCTTTCTGTACCAGACGCCCACACTGCGCCGCTACTACAGTGCACTGCGAGACCTGGCAATCGAGAACCAACAACCAAATCCCAATCCGACTCCGACTCCGAAAACCAAGAAGCCTGTCAGCGATCCCCTGCCTGCATCTTCGACCACTCGACAATACGAAGACTATGTCCCCTTTGACACTCCCAACACCACACAACCCACGACTTCAACACCTCAGCCCATTCAAGGCGACACCCTGACAGGCACAGAGCGCTCCGCCTTTGCCCAACTCGAAGCTCTCTCCAACCCTTCACCCACCCTTCCTACCACCACCAGAAGACACGAATCCGACACACACACCCTGAGTCTCGACGACGTCCTCAACGAAGCAGTCGCAAACATCGAGTTGGACTTTAGCAAAGCCCCCAAGATACCCATCTTGCCACCCACCACAAAAGACGAGTTCCGCGTGCTGAACCCATACAAACACAAGCACCATGCCAAAACCCACTCGGCAAACGAGACTTTATCCATGAGCCAGATCGAGACCACAATCGCCGACGCACTGCACACCGCTCCCACTGACGTTGCACTCTGGCAATTCCTCGAAACCAACCTCTTCCTCCCAATCGCAAATCTGAATCTCGATGGCAATGTCGCCGCCGCCGCCGCCACAGCCACACCGACAACGCCACAACTGCGCCGTCGCCTGATGCGCGGTTTCTCCAGACACCTGCTGCTGGCCGCAACCATCCTGCGCACTTCGTTTCCGACGTCCAACATGCTGCTCGCCATCTTGCCCAGACTCAAACAACTGGGCCCCTCGGCTTACGCCCTCGGCGCCACCCCGAACCTGTACAACCAACTCCTCGTCTTCCACTTTCGCAAATACACGGATCTGGACGCAATGGCCTCGCTGCTGCAAGAGATGCAAGACAACGTCATCGAACCCAACGCCACCACCCTGCAAATCCTAGACCACTGTTTTGCCTTTCGCCAAAGAGTCACGGACGGCATGTTGGGAAAAGCAGTGCCGGTGTTTTTCGCGACCGAAAAGTTCAAGAGGGGTTGGCAGGGGTTGGACAAGTGGCGGGCCAAAGTGGAACAGAGTCTGAGCGAGCAGGACATCAGAGAGAGCAGGCGGGTCAAGAGTGAGGAGATGGTCGTGGCCCAGGAGCATGCCATTGCGGGCAGTCCGGTCAGGTATTATTCCTATGTCCAAGACAAGTGATGTGTGGTGGGAACAAAGTCTTTGTATAAAACACTGTTTTTCTTACTGAAATTTGTATATCACTGTTTTTCTTACTGAATTTGTACAAGACTGTTTTGCTCTGACGAGTATGCTGGATGTGCGAAGGATGATTGCGTGTCGTGTGCTTGCTGCCGTCTTGAAGGAAAAAAAAACGAAGAGGAAATCCAAAGGGTGTATATGGAGGAGAGATGAGAAACGAAAAACAGAAAGAGAAAAGAGAAAAAAAGAACACGATTCTATGCAAAAAATGCCCAACAACTCCAACCCAATCAACCACCAGGCCAATCGACGTCCAAAAAAAAAAAAGAAAAACGAAAAAAGAAAAAAATACCATACTCGACCTGTTTCCCTCCCCTAAACCTCTCCCCAACCCCCAAGCACTCCCTCCCCGGCACTGCCAACACTGACCACACTGCCCGTACTGCTCGGAAAATCCCAATACCGCCTCGATCCACCCGACCGCGTGCGTTTCGTGCTCTGACTGGTGGCGCAACTGCTACTCTGCGCCCGCCGATGCATCAAGGCGTGCAAGAGCACGCTTTCCCTTCTCCTCTGCGCAGACACCGACGCCGCATGTGAGACCAACGGGTGGTGTCTGCGGATGAGGTCGGCGCGGCGTCTGGATTCGGGCGATGTGCCGAGGGCGGATGCTGTGCGTGGTGGTGCCAAGGTTGAGGTGGGAGAGGCCCAATCGGCGGGTAAAATGTTTTGGGATTGGTGTTGGGGTTCTGCTGCTGCTGCTGGTGGTGGTGGAGAGGGGGAGCGTGATGTGAAGCGGCTGCGTAGGTAGCGAAAGACGACGCCAATGTCCAGATCGCGCTCCCAATATTCGCTGTCTTGATCCTTGCCGTCTGAAGGTGGTTGGTCCTCGGTGGTTTCTGGGAAGTTTTCTGGGATACCCCAGAGAGAAGTGTCTCCTTCGAGGGCAGGGGACGTGGGAGCCCTCGCAAATGTTGGAGCAAAAAGAGGAGCATGATTGGAATCATGTGCGTCGACCGAATGTGCCGTTACAGCTGAAGGAGGAGGTATCTGGAGGGGTGCTGATTGTGTCATAGGTTGGTCAGGGGTGTATGGAGTATAGGTGCTGAAAGTGCGCTCTCGCCGATCGTGTTCGGCGAGCTGGTTGGCAAGTATCCCGAGCTCCTTTGCAATGCGATTCAAAAGGCGATTCTCCCATGCTCGGTCTTGATGTGCAGAAAGGGCTTGTGTCAGAGGTGATTGTTGTGTGGGGGTCGTCTGAGCAGCCGGTGCGAGTTCCTCGCCAAAGATGACAGACAAGGTTGTGTCGTCCAGGCCCATGAGATCCTTGATGACTCGTCGTGTGACGCGCTGCCAAAACGACTCTGTCTCGGTGCTTGTAGTCGAGGCAGCAGCGGATGCAGTGCGTGAGGCAAGTGATAGCCTCCGCTTTCGCCTGCGTGTCTCCTTCTCAACCTCTTCCAGCACGGCTCGACTCTGCTCCAGACGCCATCTTTCGATGCGTAGCCTCCTCTCCTCTTGCCTGTCGGTTTCGTGCTCTTCTAACGCATCGAACCGTCGATGCACACTACTGCGTCTTCGCTGGCCACGTCGCCGATTCGAAGGATTGTATCTCTCAAACTGCCATAGGTGTTCTTGCACATTGTCATTGTTGTGGAAGAGTGCGGGGAACGAGCCCATGCCATCATGGTTGGGCAACACGGCACCACCACTCTGATCGAGTGAGAATGGTGGATGAAAGGCGTGTAGGCCGTCGTCTAGACTGTCCAACTCTTCGTCGTCGTCATCATCATCCTCAATCTCAGTACCTTGGCAGGTGACATCTCCGTCGTCAGTCTGCTCTGACCGGTCGCCAGTTTGGAAAGAGCCAAAATCCGAGAAACCAGGTGCCTGCTGGATGTGTGATGTCTGCGACGTACAAGAGGCCAAAGAGGGCTCATGTTCGAGTTGTGGTGAGAAGAGAATCCATTCCTGCGACTCATCCACACGTGCGTGATGTGTGGCGTCATGAGCGACCAGAGAGTGCGGGATAGAGGCCGGTTGTTGGATTTGACGCCGCTGCTGCAGCGGCTGTCGGAATGCCATCTTCTGCTGGACGAGTCTGTGGTTCTCAGGTCAAAGGTGAATGTCTCTCAGGGGCAAAAGGCGCAATCGACGTGTGTCGTCGCCTTGCTTGCTTGCTTGTTGCTGCTGCTGCTGCTGCTGCTGCTTGTATTATGCAACGTCGATCGGGCGTGGGGTATTATTGCTTCTTATCCACCGTTTCACCATGTACAGACAACCGGCATCACTGTTGAATCATCTGGCTTGACAAGATGATAGAAAGAATTCTGGAAACTCTCCAAAAGATTGCAGCCTTCGACTCATGCACATGCCCAACAAGTCACGACTCACCCACCATCGATGGCACCATTCCTGCCATGTTTGCTGTTACTCCCGTGAGCCCATCGTGACGCACTAGCCACAGTCTAATTGCGTTGGCGTTAGATAAGATGGCAACCTTAGATAGGCTTTCGTATACTCCGTTATCGCCCGGCTCAATGGATACTTGTATACACCGAGCTGATGTGCAACAGAAACTCCTGAAACATGCGCCCCATGTGCATAAACAACCCATGCCGGCCCGAGGCCTAGTCCCGTCCCCTACTCAAATATCTCTCGACTCCTCTACTTGATCCTCTGTCTCGGTCCCTGGCAGCTTCTTTGCTCCATCATCCTCACCATCTCCAAGCCAGTGCCTGATGATGCACTGCGTCTGCATGCGCTGGCAAACCTTCTTACGACCCAGATTCTTATATCTTGGTCCGATTGGTCCACTGACATAGTGATATTGTCCCCAAAACCTGTACTGCCGCTTGTCACTCATTGGATAGATCTTGTCGCCCCAGTGACCTCTGTAGTTGAACCATGCAACCGGCGCATACGGTGTCTGAGCTGATGATTTGATACGGCGAGATGTGTGGTTGTAAACATACGCGTGATGGTTCAGAACGGGATCCCACAGTGGTCCACGGTCGGTCTGATCGTGCAAGAGACCCCACGGCAGAACGTACGGGTGCAATCCAGGTGTCGCATAGATTGCATGTGTGCCTGTTGCACTGTAGATGACTGGTCGCTTGCCATACTTTTCGACAGCATGGTACGCGTATGCTTCTCCGGCTCCGTGTTCCGAGATGTACACTGCCTCTGGTGTACCGTTACGGAACCTGACCATAGAGTGCTCCCAATCTCCCACATGGTTTCCGAACCGGACATTCAAGACTTTGTTGCCCAGGTTGTAACTGTAGAAATAAAACCAGAAAGCGTCAACCACTCCATCCTCTTTTGGTACAACTATGAGGACTGCTGGTGCAGAGCTGTGCCCTCCACGTTCTCGCAGCTTGTCCGAAGGTTTGACGTGGCTCCTGGGACTGTTGTTATTGAATTCGTTTCGTTGTCTTGGTCCTTGTGCATGCTCTGGTCTGAGTTGAGATTGCGCCAAATGTCGACCAGTAGGATTATCATACAAGTCTTCAGGACCTTTTGGTATGTTTGAACTCCCGCCTAGCCAATCTGGACGCTCTTCCACATTGTCCTCACTTTTCAAATATGCAAATTGACCATACTCATTGAGTTCGTCGAGATTGTCCAAAGTTCTGTCGTTTTCCATACTTCGTATCAGAGTGTAGTTTGCATACGGTGAGGTGTGAACCAAGTGTTCAGCTATGTCGCATGGCCAGAACTGCTCTCCAGAGAACAGGTGCACATATGGCGTGTAATCGTAGACGTACTGAGGTATCTTTCGAGAAAGATGTTCTTCACTAGACCACTTCTCGGGCTGCTCAAGGCCACTGGTCCAGAATGATGATGGATCAGTCAAGCCGTGAGGTGTTTCTTCTGATAGGGGTGCCTGTGGACTTGATATTCGAGTCCGGTAGAGTGAGTCTCCATCGCTGAAGCCTTCTGGCTCGCAATTGCTCCACCACCGACACGTCTGGCGATTTACCCATGATAACGAAGACGCAGACCAGCTTGAGGATTTACCATGTCTAGCGACATCGCCCGAATGAGGCCGGTGAGGGTGAGCGGATGTCAGTGTCAGGTAGCCAAGTACGGTAGGTGTAATAGCCTTGGACTGAAGCCAGCTTCTGCGCATCGTGGCCTTTCTGGTAGGACGATATTCAGAGAAAGACGCGTCTTCTTGCCTTGAAGTATGAGAAGATTGTCTTCTGCGTTTCGAGTGAGGCGACTGCATGAAATCTGCTGGAGGAACTGAAAAAAAGGAAGAATCCAATGAATCAACGAGCTTGCCCTTGCAAGCAGCTGATTTCACTGTCATCCGGAATGCACGGGTCAGCAAATGTTCGTATAGGCAGTCACATGCTGCTGTTAGACAGAGTCATATTCATCATCCGAGCAATTAACGTTTGAACGGATGGAAGGAATCGAGAAGCAAGCTTTGTGACACAACAGGGCGAGGGAAACGTGGAAGCCATATAGAGCAGACAACGCAACGAGGTCTGACGACAGGATGCAGGCGCAGAGGCTCAAAGTACAGACAGTAATACACCAAAACCGGGAAACACAAAGGTGGCCACAGCGGTGAGCAAGACGTACATAATTACTAGTTGGTGTCGTGGCGAGCGACGCACTTGGCAGGGACCTCGGATGCGGGGGACTGATGACGAAGCCTGGGGCAAGCTACGATGCAGGGATTGAACAAGAAGGCGACGACAGAATTGGTTGAGTTTGTGAAAGGGAGATGTTATGGGAGAGGAGACTTGGGGATCAGTAGCAAAGCAAGATGCAAGGCAACAGTTGATACATGATGTGTCATGTCTTGGATCAAGTGGAAGAGGCCGGAAAAGACAGAGCTCGTCTCGTCACTTCAGCCTTATGGCGCTATGATCTGTTTCCGAGTTCCGGCCCGGCGGCTTCTGGAGAATGTTCCTTTTTCGAAACAAGCAATTGCTTGATGAGCTTGAAAGCTCCCGCTCTTGCCCTCCCTTGCAACAATATGGACATGGCATCCAGCTAAGCATGTCATCACGCTGGAAGCATGACACGCGCAAACATCCAAGGCTCGGAGGATGAGTCCGAGTGGGAGTACGAGTACGACGACAACTCGACCGACGACTTTTATTTGACTCTTGATCTGACTACCCACATCCCGCCTGCCCTCGCCAGGGACAGACGCTCCAAGGCGTCAAAGTCGACTACACGCGGCTCCAACAAGAGTCTTGCAAACGCCCCAGGCACCGCCGACTCTACAGCAAACGACGGCACCGCTCAGCATGACGATGCGACCGACCCCGACAAGACACCCGCTGAGCGCATGCAGATCGTCGGCTTGCATGACACCAACCCAATCATCTCCTACAACAACGCCATCTACTCGTGTCAATGGGCCACGGATCTAGCCACTCAGATCCTGCTTGCTCCTCCGCCCACCGACTTCGATCCTGATCACGCCGCCCTGCGCTCTACTCCGTCCTACGATGTCCTAGCCACAACCTCGGCCAGAGTTGTCGCTGTCCCAGCCACAATCCAGCCAAAAGAGACTAGCCTGCCAAATCCTGCAAAGGCTGTCTTTTCGGGCCCAGAAACATCTTACACCACAGCCGAGGGCGATGTCATCGAGCACACCACAACAAAAGGCCTGCGTATTGGCTTGCCTTCCACGGCCAGCGCCCAGCGTACAAGTCAAGCCAAGTTCCTGGAAGCCTTGTCAGCCATCAAAGCCCGCCGTGGTGACACAGACGCTGTGCCTGTCACAAACATCAAGGTCTACCATCCACCCGAGGGCTGGGAGGAAGAGCGCGCCGACTACATCGAAAAGGAAAGCGCTCGAAGCAAAAAGGACAAGGCTGAAGCGCTCGCTCGTGCAAGGAGAGCAAAGGCAGAACAGACGGCTCGCCTCACCAGACAGAACAGACGGCCCGCGTATGCCCGTCCGGATCCAGACGAAGAGGAAGGCGAAGACGGCAGCCAAAACGAGGAAGAAGATGAAGCTGGCACGAACAAGGACAAAGACGGCAACATGCTGGTCACACGCAAGAGAAGGACAACCCTGGCCAGAGGCGGCAGTCGTGGTGGTGCTCCAAGCGGCAAGAGATTGCGCCAAAGCTTGGGTTTGCCTGAAGCCAGACGTGACTCGAGGCCAAAAGCCCAGCCGCGCAAGAAGAGGAAGTTGGCTGCCGTGCCCGAAGAGGTCGCTGAAGCCATGCCTGAAGACACCGCTGGGGAAGTAGCTACGGCTGCAGAAGGGTCTGGTGAAGATGTCACGAGCACTCGGGCTGATGCCAGACAGGACAGTGTAGATACGGCGGAAGAAGGTGCTGCGCAAGAGGTTACTTGAGCTGTGTCCATGACTTTTTTCTTTCTCAAACATTCAAAGATACCACCAATGCGAAATCCTTTTTAACATTACACATGTTTCTTACAACAACTTGTAACCGTAGCCCTGAAGGAAGATTTACTTGTGCTCAGAGCTTTGTACAAGAAACCGAAAAAGACGAAGCACATTTTTCTGACATTCATCAAAGCAGCAATTGCGAATAACAAGCCCATCTAACATCTCATGACCAGTCCTGTTTCCACCTCCCAAGTCCCCTTACTCATATACAATCCCTTCACATCTTCTCACTTCTTAGCGCCGTGCCACTGCTCATACACAGCATCCCAACCCTGCTCATCCATGGCCTTTTCCCTCTCCATGACCTCAGCAGTCGATTTGGCCGCGTACTCGACAAGCGCGGTCTGGATGACCTCTTCCTTCAAGCCCACGATGCGCGCAGCGAGCAACGCGGCATTGGTGCTGTTGTTGACGCCCACGGTGGCGACGGGGACGCCACGGGGCATGTTGAGGATACTCAAGACGCTGTCGGTGCCGTCGCCGATGGTGGGCTTGACGGGCACGCCGATGACGGGGATGGCGGTGTGCGAGGCCGCCATGCCGGGGAGGTGCGCGGCGCCGCCTGCCGCGGCGATGAGGACTTGGATGCCGCGCGGCATGGCGTGGTGCACGTATTCGGACATCCAGTCGGGCGTGCGGTGCGCAGAGGTGATGTGCGTCTCAAAGGCTATGTTGAGGGTTTTGAGGATGGTGATGCCGGCTTGGAGCACGGGCATGTCGCTGTGGGAGCCCATGATGACGCCCACGAGGGCATTCGTGGCTTGTTGGCCCTTCTTGGCTGTTGCGGAAGACGCAGAGGCCGGTGCGCTCTTCTTGCCGCGGACCTCGTCGGTGATGTCCAGAAGGGGTTGGATGGCCTTTTCGGCTTCGCGCATGCTGGGTGCTGTGACGGTCATGTGGCCCATTTTCCTGCCGGGGCGAGAGTCGCCTTTGCCGTAGAGGTGGATTGAAGCGCCCACGCCTGCTTGGATGGAGCGTTCGGCGATTTGCACGGCAGAGTCTGGCGTGGATGCGCCGAGGATGTTGAGCATGATTGAAGGCTCTCTGATGCGCAGTTCGTGCTGTTGGATGGGGATGTCCAGGATGGAGCGCAAGTGGGCATCGTACTGGGAGATGGGGCATGCCTCGATAGTGTAGTGTCCAGAGTTGTGAGGACGGGGAGCTATCTCGTTGATCAAGAGACTGTCGTCGTCGAGCAAGAACATCTCGACACCAAAGACGCCTTTACCCCAGAAGCAAGCGACTGCATTTTTGGCCAATTCCTGAGCTTGCTCGAGCACCTTCTTGGAGACGTTGCGAGCGGGAGCATACACGAGCTTGCAGATGCTGTCCTCGTGAATGGTCTCGACGGTAGGATAAGCCAAAACGCCATCCTTGGTCTTGATAACCATGACCGCCAATTCGGCCTTGAAGTTGGCCCACTTTTCGGCATACAGAGGGCGGTTTCCGAGGGCCTTCAAAGCAGCTTCAAAGTCGGCAGACGACTTGACAGGGAAATTTCCACGTCCATCGTATGCCTCTGTGCGTGACTTGAGCATAAAGGGAAATCCAATCTGCTCGCCAACCTTTTGCAAATCCTCAGTGGTAGCTCCAGCCAGAGGAATGGATTGCGCAGTGGCGACATTGTGCTCCTGAAGATGCTCCTTTTGCGCATACTTGTCCTGGATCATGCGGATGGTCTTCCAGCTGGGTTCCACAGCCACCTGCGACGAAATCTTTTCCAAAATCTGCGTGTCTACGTGCTCAATCTCGACCGTGACGACATCGCAAGTTTTTGATAATTTCTCAATGGCTTCTGGGTCTTTGAACGAGCCTTCAAAGTGGCCTTCGTGGCTGCTGATTTGTTTTGCGGGTGACTTTGCTGCATCCAGGATGTTGACTTGGATGTTTAGGCGGTTCGCTGCTTCGACGAACATACGGCCCAGTTGGCCACCTCCAAGCAGACCCACAACCTTCTTGTCCATGTTTGTGGTGTGGTTTTATCAAGATGCAATATATATTGATACCAGCAGCTCGTTGATGTGAGAGATGTAAATGTTGGAATGCCAAGACGTATGAGTATTAAAGTCAAATTCTAAAGGCCGATCTTTTTTCTCTTTGCGGGCTGTGTTCACGGCCAGCGTCAGAGCGACTCAGGAAACATCAAAAGAGAAAACACTTTACAGGTCACGAAATTGGTCATGTCTGGAGAAGAGGAGTGTAGGTGAAAAGGTGTGAATATGATCACTGCAAGTTGGGGAGTACAAATTGGATGGAGGTAAAGGGCCTCGATCATGGAAACGAACGTGTGGACAGACTCGTCAGTGAAAAGAGCAGTGTTGCAGTCACGTCGTAGAAGATTGCCATTTGATCGTTGTTGTTCCTTTTGCGAAAACGGCGCTTTTTTTGTTGTAGCACCAACCAATTTGTTTCCCGGAAGATGCTTGAACTCGCTAGCAAAGAGAATCTCATCATGTTTCGCCTCGAGATTGATATCATCATCACCCAGAGACAGCCATTTTGAACCCCATGAAACCCCCAATTGCTTACACCTTGAAACCCTTCGAGCGTCTGCGACCACGGGCACGCTCGAACTTGCGACCCTTGCTCTCGACGTAAGGCTTCTGCAGAGGTTGTTAGTATACGTGTGTAAATTTCCAGGCGGTACGATGCAGCTGCGGCTGTTCGCGAAACAGCCGGAGAGAGATTGACGTGCCTTGTGAGAGTGGGGACCGAAGCCGAAGTGCTTGACGGCCTCACGGGCGTTCTTGGGACCACGGAGGAGGAGGGTGTTGGCACCGGTAGGGGCGCGCATGGCCAACTGATCGATGGTCAAAGCCTCACCACCAGCAGCGACAATGCGGGCACGGGCGGTGTTGGTGTAGCGGAGGGCGGCGATCGAGAGCTTGGGGAGCTCCAAAAGACGGTTGTCGTCAGTGACGGTGCCGACCAAGACGATGGTCTTGCCCTCGTGGGCCTTGCTGGAGTGCTTGTTGGCAGCAGTGGCGACGATCTTGGAGAGAGACATGGGAGGGCGGTTGATCTTGCTCATCATCAAGCGGCGGAGGACAGTGGCGTTGAACTTGCTGTCGGTACGGCCTTTTTGCGCAAAAATTGTCAGCCTTGGGCTCCTGTGCTATGTCTTTTGCATTCTGCAGATTCGCGTCTTCAAACACCACAGCAGCAGCCGGTCGAGAGGTCCAATGCATGCGGAATTGGCTGGTGGGTGGTGTAGGATGGGCGGTCGCTTCGATCGCGGGGTGGAAGGGGCTCCTTACGGCTCAAGAATCTGTAGAGCTTGACAAGCAGAGCAGTGTAAGGGTTGTCCGACTTGGGAGCCTTGCGGTGGCCCGAACGGACGTGGTGGTGGTCGAGGTCGATGCCCATGCTATACCCATTGTCAGTCTCTCGCTCAATGAACCAGGCAAACAGGGGGTATAGCTACTAACTTGTGAGTTTTCTGCTAGTCGACCGGGAGGATGGTTGTCGGAAAGGTCGTCTCGTCGTCGATTCAAAGGGCAGGAGCGACGCGCGATCAGAAAGGCTCTTGCAATTTCTGCGCTGGTGCGCCCCGAGGTTTTCCCGTGAACATGCCAAGATCAACATTTCCAATTCTGAACAACATGTCGCCCAATGTTATTCACAGCATTCATGTCTCTATGGGAAAATTACTCTGCATTCGATCAATTGATCGTGTGCCAATCATGCCGAGTGTTGCTCCTGCGAAGAATCGTATCATCATGAGTCCGGTGCCGACGGGGCTCATGACCAGTTTGTCGTTTGCATAGATCTCATCTCGTCGACCGAAGCCAACGTATAACTGAAATGCATAATATTGTTCAAACTCAGGGATATATCCAGTGAGAGCGTATACAACAAAGACTCTCTGCAGGCGCCTCTCTCATTCTGAAAAAGTATTTTGACTCTGTAGATGGACGGATAAATGCGCCTGATCGAGCAGCATGGCTCTACCCGGTTAGAACTTCATCAAACCCCCGTCGCGTTCTGTGGCCAGGCCGGTCTTTGGACACTGATTGTCGAGTCAAAACACAACACTGAACCTCTATTTTATATCAGAAAAACAAAAGTCATTCCCACCATTCAAAAAGGACCCCTTCACTTCCTGGCCAAAGACCAAGACAGCAATGGGGCGACAGAGGATTAGGTGATTAGGTATGCGAGAGAGAGATGAGAGAGAGAGAAACAAAGACAGATATGCGAGCATGAATTTTATAGCAGAGATACCTCTGATGGGTCAATTTGTTTTAGTAAGCCTAAAGGTTGGTTGGTAGGTAGGTAAGTAATACACGCTCAATACATCTCGTTGGCTTTGCGCCCAATACAAACATCTGTCTTTCTGTATCTAGGTTGGATTATATTCAAAAGCAAAAAAAATCGTCTGTTTTTGTTTGCCTCCCCCCCAATGCGCCCAACTCCGTGCAATGATGCCTGGTGATCTGGAAAGAGATATACATTCCCAAGAAACGCCATGCGTGTAGAACCAAAAACAGAAGAAAGAAAAAAGGCCAGAGGACCTTTTGAGTATTTGCAGCAATTGTTCTCATCGTGCTGATTTGTGTGATAATGTAGCCCTCTCCTCTAGCCAAGTCTCATTGATGGTTCAGAATCGTGACAAAGGGGAAGATTCATCATGTTAGATTTCTTATACTTCTGGCTTCAAGCCGACGAAAAAGTCGCGAGTCAGTTCGAAGCTGAGCCAACTGCTAGCCATACTCGGGGCGACCTTGAGCAGGTTGGGTGCAATGCCTTTGTACAAGCCCTTGATACCTTCGTGCTTGACAATGATTCTGACGGCATCGAAGATTGATTTGTATTGGTAGCCCATGCCTGACATGGTATTGATCTGGAATCGTCGGCGAAGCAAGTCGCTGTTGGTTTTTGGTCAGTGTTCGTTCAACTTTTCAGTCCCTTCCCGAACTTACAATGGATATGTACACGTCTGTGCAACAGCTCCCGAGATGGCGCCAGCGCCCAACTTTCCAATAGGACCGGGGTTTTCTGCGCCTTCTGGAGTAAAAGCGTTACGAACAGACTCGTAGACCATGAAATTCAATCCGACCTGTCTGTAATCAGCTTCTGAGGACTTTCTCGAGATCCTGGGAAAGACCCACATAAGGTGCCACACCAGCCACGGTCGGTACTATGCCTCGATACAAGGCAAAGAAGCCGCCCTCTGTCTTGTACATCTTGACCAACGTCGGCCACATGCCAGGCAATCTTTTTCCAGCTTCTGCTTTCTCTAAGCCTGCAAATGAGGCAGACTGAATCGAGAGTCGTGTTCGTACGATATCGAGAGGGTAGGTGAATGTGACGGAGGTAATTCCAGCGATTGCACCGCATGACAGGCGCTGTAATGCGCCTAGCGGTGCACCAGGTGTGTCCTCGAAGAACTGTAACAAGAAAAGGTCAGCAAAAATGACCAACAGCAATGCGCCAATCGACATGCCCTTTTGTAGAAATTGTAACTTCCAAACTGCACGGCCGAGTAGGGCACAATGCGAATGCAGTTGGTGCCATTTCCCGCCATGAACCCACGGAAGCCTTCTTCGCGCCACATCTTGCCCAGGGCCTTGCCTATTGACATTTTGTACTCTTCACGTCCGACGCTTTGGATCTGGAACAAAATCTTTAAACGCTCGAGCGGTGATACGACGGTTCGAGACACGGCGCCCGCAACACCGCCGGCGATAAAGGATGCGACTACTGGTTGTGATAGCCATTCTCTCGTACCGTCCCACGGACTCGAGACGGGGATTGCTGAAGACATTGGCGATGTGAAGGGCAAGTGTCTCGAGGGTGATCGAGGACACTCTGTCGAGTTGAAGAGACGTTTGTCCGGCGACGCGTTGGAGACTCAATGAGAGTCGCTCTGTTGAGCTCTATGTTCTCTTGTTGCGATGCTCGCAGGAGAATGACGACGATGCCGAGTTGACGCCAAGTCGCAACACGGATGGAGAGCCAGGAACACCTGAAGTTGAGATTTCCGAAGGTATACGATTTGCTAGGTGTTTAGCGAGCGTAGGGACAAGGCATTGGTCCACGAGAGAGAGCTGTGGTTGTGAATGACCAAGAGGTCGGGTTGATCAGGTTGCTACGTTGTTGCGTTGTTAATCCACTCACTCCCGCTGTGGACGTGGGTCTTTGCGCTAAATTTTGCCCAGTCGTTGCTTTCTTATTCTCCCTCGGTCTTCTCTCCTCGGGCTTCATGTACAGCGGCAAGATCTTCGGGAGACAATTGTATCCTTGGACCGTCTCTTTGAACAAGCTCTCGTGGCTGATATGAGTCAAATGCCATTGTCAGGAGCTGACGCGATCATGAGCAGTCACGCTGGTACAGAAGCCACAAATCACAAACACTAGTATCCGGTACCCTTCTCAGCCTAGGACATGCAAATAGATCCAACGTGGTCTTGGTGTAAGTGTAACGCCTGATTTCTTTGGTCTTGTGAGTCTCTGCTTTGTTTGTTTGCTCTGCTCTGTTCAATTCCTTTCCAGCCAGACTGCAGCAGTTGCACACGACAGCTCATCCTCCGGATCACATCGAAACCTTGAAATCATCTGTGGAGATCGTGGGGTTACCCATATCGGCTTCATCGGGTGCAAACGGGATGGTGCTGGATGCTGACCATGGAATTGTTCCGAAAGTGCGGAGGACGTCTTGACCATGCTAGATCTCTAGAGTACACATGTGCCTGAGGCACGACAGTCAAGCCTGCAAGAGTATAGTCACAAACATCAGGTAAGGTTCAAAAGTGATAAGAGCAATGAATGCTATAAGTATGACCAAGACAAAGAGAACTTCAACATTGAGAAATGGATTCAGTCCATCCAAAAGGATGCATATCAAGGACAAGAGAAGTAACCCCTCACTAAGTCTTGTCCAAGACGACTGCCCTCTTCACAGCTTTCGACAGCACTGAGAAAGTCGCTCTCTCCTTGGATACTATGCCGACTTAATACAAAAACTGTCTGCAGCGCGTACAACCTCTGCAATGACTCGTTTCTCTTTGCCGTTGAAGCATTTGCATCGATGAACAAGCAAACATGTCTTGAGATGGTGTGAGCAATTCTTGTGAATTGTATTGAGAAAATGTAGCAAAAAGCCGCAACGGGCAAGTACTAGAGCTATCAAAGATCCAGCCAGATCAAGCGAATGAAACCGTCCCTGAACGCCCTTTACCATCCCGGCATGATTATGTGTTTGTAACTTTTGGGTTCATCTATCGCAGGAATGCAGATGATTGGCCTTGTTGGCCTGGTGAGATGTGGCGCATCACTCGAATCTACGAGCGCAATTTTGCCATACGTTCGTTCATGCTGGTTGATTGTCAGTGAGCTGCGTCGCTTATTAAATTCCAATGATAAAACTTACAATGAGAAGAACGCGAATTGACTGGCGGAAATGCCGCGTTCGTAGATGAAGCGAGATGACAAGTAGGATCCGAAGATTGCGCGCAAGTAATTCTCAGGAACCTATCGAGTTGTCAGTATAATGCACGTCATGTGAGACGTATTGTAAAGTAACTTACTCTTTCGATGATGAGGTCCAAACCAATCTTCTCCAGCAAGAGGGCGGGAAGAGCGTCCATCAGCACAGACTTTCTGAGATCGACATTGTCCCAGAGCTCAGTGTTCTGCAGCTCCTCATCAAGATTGGTGATGGCGGTACTAAGACGGTCGCTCAGAACACTCTTGGGAACACCGGTAGCCTCGCTTTCTCTCCAGATGGCCTCAAACTCAAGTCTGGCGTTGTTGCAAATAGTTTGCTGAACCTGCTTGACGTAGGCCTTGTAGAATTCAGGAGTCGTGCCATCCTCGCCGACACACATGTGTTCGAGGAAACCTTCGTTGTCAAAGGACAGCGAAGCGAGCACCTCCAGAGACGAAGATGTGACACCACCCTTGTTGGCCGAGGCATCCTTGAAAAGAATACAGCCAGCCTTCTCAAGACGAAGCTTGGCATCTTGAGTGATGAACAAGTTGGCACCCTCGACAATGTAAGGAATGATTGACTTGCCATCAACGATGAGCTTGCTGACCGAGTTCAGGTCGATCGACTCGGGACGACCACCACAGGGTACAAAGACGTCGTAGTTCTCCTGGCGCAGATGGTAGGTGTTCCTGAAGGCCATTCCGTTGTTGACAACCTCACCCGAAGGAAGAGTGATGTTGGTATCTTCGACCAACACTCTGTAACCCTGGGGAGAAAGCTTCGAGACGTCGAACTTGTGGATCATGACACGTTGCTTGGCCAAGCGAAGCAACTCATCTCTGTCAAGACCATTAGGATCGGCAAGAACACCAGCTCCGTCGACGATGGCAGTATACTTCTCACTGCCGAGAAGGATCTCGTTGCTCCCCAAGTCACCATCGGGACCACCAGTCTGGAGCTTGCGCATGCTCTTCTGGTCAAGGTTGAGCTTGCGGTAGATACCCAAGACGTACTCGCGAACGGACAGAGTAGTCATGCCATAGGCGTCGTGAGGGATACCACCAAGCTTGGGGCTCTTGCCAGTGAAGAATGACTTCCACCAAGGTGCGTTACGCGATCTGGCGTGCTCAGTAGCCCAATCGACCAAGTCTGCGGTGTTTTCGTCAGGACCCATGAACAGAATTTCTTGCTGTCCATGAAGATCGACAATGGGATCTTTGATACCAGGGCTGGTAGGGGGAAGAAGTAAGTCGAGAATGCTGTCAATGTACTTCTCGAAAGCCACGCTTGCCTTGTCCTGGTGCTCGACGTCAAGCAGGATGACACCCTTGGACCCTCCCTCAGGAATGTCCTTGTTCTTGCGTTGCTGTGTGTTTGCCAAGTTGTAGTTCTCGTCAAAGAGCGAGCGGGCGTTGATTGCGTATGCCTCAGCACTTCTAGACTTGACAATACGGATACCACCACGAGCAATATCACGGAAGCGGAGATGGAAACCACGGAACTCTGAGCTAATGACCAAGAACATGCCGTAAAGAGGCTGGGGGTACTCTTCGGAAGGCAAGAACGAGGGATTAAGGCGGAAGGACAGAGCAGTCTTGGTGGGTGTGTAGTAGTTGGTCTTGAGCACAGCCTTGTTGAAAATACGGAAGGCAGTCATGACCATCTCCTGGTGCTCGTTCTGGCAAGTGGTGGAGATCATGTCCTTGAGCTCAGAATCACTCAAGACCTTGTCGACCTTGAGGCGAAGGTAACTGAGGGTAGGGAGGAAGTCATCGTGGTCGCCACGGGTCTGAACATAGTGAGTGTTGGCAAAGTTGAGGTAAAGTGCCTTGACCAAGTCAGGGAAGTTGTGGATGATCTCCAAGATGAAGTCGGAGGTAAAAGTCTCGGTACGCAGACGGCGCTTGAGCTTGGAAAGCAGCTCAGCATGAACACTGTTGTTTGCATCCAAGATTGAGCTCAATGTGTTGTACTCGGAACCCAGGCGGTTCAAGAAGTGACCAACAAAGACCCACACGCAGTGTGCGTAGATGGTCTCCTGCAGACTGAGTCTGCCAGTTGCAAAGTGGTCTTGGAATTTGGTGCGAGGAACACAGTACAACAAAGAGACTTCCTTCATAATCTGGTGGATGGAGGCCTCAATAGGAGGGTAGCGGGTCGACTCGGCTCCGGGAACAGGACGCAGGTACAGCGACATGATGGTATAGCCATTTGAGAATTGCTCCACGTACTTGCGTGACGAGGTCAAGCCGTAGTAGTGGTACAGATCGCTGAGAGCGCTGAAGAGCCCCAGGGCGGAACCCTGCTTGTAGGCAATGACCAATCTCTTTTCTCTTGAGCCTTGCAACTCGAACATCTCGATAACGGGGCCGGTTCTAGCGACGGCGGACTCGAGGATGTGCTGGTAGATGTCGCGGGTGTTCTTGGTAGCCTTCTGGAGGAATCTCTTGTCGGAGATGAGATCAAGGTTGGTCTCCTCGGGGCTGGGGTTAGGCTCTTCGAAGGAGCATTGGTAGACGAAGTAGCATCTGAGCTGCTGGTCAAGATCGCCAGGCAAGATGCTAGATGATCTGAATGTCTCGACACGGTAGCTGTTGGAACCCTTTGAGTTGTTCAAGTATTTCTCGTCGATGCGTTGCTCGTAGCGAGGGCCACCAGTTGAGGTGGCGCCGGGCTTACTGGTGTCAATGAAGACGGCGTGGTCGGCAGCTTCCTTGTCAAGGCGGATCTCGAGCTGCTTGTCGTCACGAGCGAATGCAGCAACCTTGGCTGCATAGAGGGAGTGGATGTGGCTGACGATGCTGCATGTCACTCAGCACTTGTTGCAGAGTCATTGTCTCATGCAAGATTTGACTTACGCGTCAGATGTCTCAGTGGAGAAGTACATGTCGTCGATGCCCAACTCGTTGTAGAACCAATTGGTCTCATTCTCGACAAATTCTGGAGGGATGAAGCCTTTGGCCTCGATCTTGTCCATGACTCTGCGCAGGAATTAGTCGTGCGGTTGGGCGCAGATGTGGCCCATGTGCACTTACTCTTCCATTTGATGGGACTTGCCCTCGAACTTGGGAGCTTCATAGCCGGAGCCTTGATCACTCAAGACGCGATGATGACTTGAGCCGCCAGGCACGCTGAGATGTGTGGGCTGTGGTGAGGGTTGTCTGTCGGGCGATCTAATCACCTGTTCGAGGTGTTTGTTGTGTGCAACGCCATTATTATTGGCAAGGCCGTTGGTGGTTGTGCTTGACATGGTGGGCAAGCTCGGGATGAAACACCTTGATGAAGAAACGTGGATGTCGAGGAAAGAGTCTCGGCGTCAGAAATAAGACGCTTTGTGAACAATGAGGCAGTGACAACAACAAGCTAGCTCGTGCCGAAGTGGTTGCGATTGAAGCCTGTGAAGCTTGTGAAGGAAGGTGCAGCTCAGGAGGTTTCGGAGCGAGGCAGGAGCTACTTGTATGAACGAAGCGTAGTTTTTCCCACAGAAAGCAAGATGAAGCTGTGGCCTCAGATCAATCACGAGTGCAAACAGAAGCTGTGCTTTGGCACGAGCGGTAAATGGCTCAGGGACTCTGGCCTGGCATCAGCTCTGTCTTTATAACGTCTCACAGTCACATGGCATCATTGTCAATTACGATTCGGTCACTTTTTCTCGCATACTCGCGGCATATCCACTTTGTACCTGATCACCTCGGAGGCCTTAGCGTCAACAAGACGATCTGGGGAAAGTTAGCGTTGCCGAATGCGTTCGGCCCGGACGAAACTGCTGCGCCTTTTCTAATTTCTCTCACGCCCTGAACGCCCTATACGCGGTTATAGGCGGAGCACAGGAAGCAAGCAGGATTCTCTTATCTGTGGCCATACAGGACAAATGGTGTTTGTAAATGTGAAATCCTCTTCTGCAAAGATATCCCTCACTATCCGATCGGTACAACTGTCCTGTTTCCTGCTCTGAAAAGTACTCCCGATCGCATACTCTGTTACGTATTTTTAGTCATAGTTTGACTCTAGCCAAGTCTACGCCATAAGACGATGTGGTTTTATTCCCCAGGACTGCTCACATGGCTTTTCCCCTCACCTCCTCATTTGCTCCACGAACGGCTTTTTTCGTGGAGGCTCCGTCATGGAGGGTCTATTTGTTGCCTCTTGCTCTAAACGGGTCTTTCTATTACGAATATTATCAAATAGGAACTGGAGTGAATCGCGAGTTGTTCCGTAAGGAAGCGGGGTTCACGAGCAGAGCTTTCACTGCACGAAGCCTATGGCCAATCCCAAAGAAACACTGCAGCTGAGCAGAAGAACCAAACAAAGAGGGACCGAAACTGGACAGATGGTCAGTACCTGAATTCTAGGGGTCGTGGTCTAGGTCTAGTGACTCACGTGTGGTGGCTTTGCTTGGAGGAACAACCTTACCAGAGCCGTTTACCGTCCATCCACTAGGTAGTCCGGGGTACGTGGTCGCTACCGTCGTGGTCATGCCGGATGCTGTGGCTCTCCAGTTGCCGATTCCTGGGGTCGAGACCGACGTTGATGTCCTGTGAGTGCCTTCGAATGGAACAGCACCGCTCACCACTGAGGTGATGGCGGGTGCTGAAGTGTCAACATTGGTCGAACCTCCATTGATTGACCCTCCCGCTGCTTTGATGCTTGTCCAACTTCCACTTTGATCTGAATATGTATAAGACTTTCCAGTCGAGTAATCAGTGACAGAGACGGATTGAACGACCATTGTATACGGCCCTGCCGAGTAATCTGTGTTGCCCCCTGCCCATGCAATCGTGCCAGGAGCGTTCGAAGAGTCACCACCACTCCAGATACCAAGCTTGACCAGCATGGGCGATTGAGGGTATTGGTCTCCAGCGTCGGTGGCTTTCAGAGCACGTTGTGTCTTGCCGTCAATCTGCCACACCAGTTCCGTTGACGTCCAATCGATAGTGTAGGTGTGGAAGTCTTCTGTAGGATTGTCCATGTGAAAGGCAGCGCCGCGACCTGACGTCGAAGCATCCCCTTTTCGGAAATAGATAGATTGTACTTGGTCCTGCTGATTTCCTATCCATTCCCAGTCGATTTCATCCAGGTCGTCTGATTGTAGCACGCAGCTGCTCACGATACCTTGGCCAGGAGCTGCTCTCATCTTCACCTCGACCTTGCCAAACATTATGTACCAGTTTGAAGTAAGCATGGGTGCATCGCCTGACTGTGCAACTGTAAATGATGCGCCATTCGAGCCGTATGTTGGTTGGCCTGAAGCAGTAAATTGGTCTGATGCACCAGAAGTAAAGTCGACATTGATTGATTTTGAGAGTGCCGGATCAGCCGGACAGCTGTATTGTTGCGTTGGATTGCAGCTGCTGCTTGTCTGAGCATGTGCATTTTGTGTCAAGGAAAGGATGGTAAGCACAGTGAGCGTTGTTAATTGTATCGAGGTCTGGAGCTTGTATGGCTGTGATAGCGGCTGCATGTTTACTGGACAAGATGGATTGAAAAATGCTGGGGAATGCAAAAACGAGAATACCGCAACGGAGCGGATTGGAAGTGTGAAAATGCAGGTAAAGCCATGGTGGAAAGCAAAATCATTAATAGCGTGACACTACACACCAGCCATGTGTTTTCTGAGACGGCAAATATATCAAGCTACGTCAGGCACAACAAGAAGGGCGCCAAACCTACCAAGCAGAGACTACAATGCGGTGTGGAACAGGTTGTCGAGGTGGCTGGGACAGCGATGAGCGAAATGAAAGCTGGTGGTTGGATATCTGGCTCTCTGGTCCAAGCTCATCACTGGAACAACGAGTGAGGAAAACACTTGGGACGCAGTAGTTTCTCGATGATGTGTATTTGATCTGGACACTTGATTACAAAATATCGTTTGGGGAATTGAATGAGGAAAAGTTGTCATTATTTTGCTGGAAACGATGTTCTATGCACCAACCAGCGGACGCCATGCTGCTCATAAAACGTTCGACGTCTTTCCCCTTCGGTCACACGCATCTCGGTCTTACATGACTAAGTTTGTCATGTCTATATGCAATCCATGCTTTACATACCCTCGAACTCGCCAGCGTCATCTTCGTCCATGTCACCGTCCTGGATTTCCTTGGCAAGCTCACGTTCTCTCTCGCGGGCTTCCTGAGCGTTCTTCAACTCTTGCCTGTGCTTGTTCATGGGATATCTCATAGCCATGACGCACTCGTCGTGAATGCTCAAGCAAGCCTTGATACGCTCGTGGAAGGCTTCGGCGGGCTCTCTTGTAGCATAAACGTCTCCAGCTTGCTTTGACTCCATGAAACCATGCTCGTGATCCAAAGTTGCCTCAATGACACCATCGCGAATGGCCTTTGCAACGATGTACTCGGCAGACTCCTCGCTCTCGACGCCCAGGCGAAGACAAATATCGCGGAGCGAGATGCGGGAGTAGGACAGAGAAAGCATGCGAACGCCAGTCTTGATGACGTTTTGACGTAGGCGAAGGACCAAAGTGTAAGTGCCGTCGCGGCGGAACTGTGTCGCGTTCTCCTCAACAACACGGACGAAGCCTTGCAGGTCTCCTACGCGAACAGCCTGGACGAGGCGGAAGTAGGGGAAAAGAGCACGCTCGAGCGATGGTTGTCTGAAGATTGCTCTGTCCGGAATGTCACCCATCAACAACTCGACAACGATCAAGAGCTTCATTGCGGACTGGTAGAAACCAGCTGCGACATTGTTTGTGGGAGATTTGCGGGTGGCGCTTGTCAGATGTTCCTGAGCGGCGGTGTAGGATAGTTGAATTGCGCGGATGCGTCCGAGGTAGTACAGGTAGCGGCAGACTTGATTGTTGGGGGCATTGGGAGGGAAAGAGGTCTGGTTGACCAAGAGATCGGCTTGGTTGATGTCGGCGGTGGAAATGTAGTTGCGGAGGAGAAGGACAATGACCGAGGCTTGGGTGTCGTTGTCCTTGCGAAGGACTGCGCTGCGAAGGGCGGCCAGGAGCTTTGATCTGGTGGCAATGACGGGCGATTGCTTGGATGGCGGCTTGGGGTCGAGCTGCTCGTGGAAGAGGTGATAGTAGAAGTAGGACTTTGCGGCGAGCGAGTCCAGGGTGCGACGGTTGTATTCCCGCACTCTATCCACCAGAGCAGACGAGAACTCGGCACCTTGTGAGTATTTTTGCGCGTCGTACAAGTAGACCTAAGGAGTGATGTCAGGAGGACGATGTTTGGGAGATGATGATGCGACGGCGTACCTGGATCAAAACGGCGAGGTAGATGAAGGACTCTGGAAGGACGCTGCCGTCCTTGGACTGAGCAGAGCCATTTGCGGGGGCGGGAGAAGACTTTTGAAGGGCAGATTCGAGGAAAGCCTTGTCAGACGAATCCTTGTGGTCGGCGTAGAGGGATGCAACAGCGGTAGACAAGGCATCGTGCAGCTGGGGACTCTTGCGGATGCTCGATATTGAGCGGAGCACACGGAGGGTGAAGCGGCCATCGAAGCGGGCGACAGCTTGATCGAGCAGAGCAAAGTTGGCGATTATGGCTGGAATGGCGGGTCAGAATGAGAGCTGGCCGCGATGAACGAGTGCACATACACTGTGAGAGCTGCTCGGCGGTAGGGGCCTTGTCGACGGGAGCTGAGGCGGCCTCGACACCTTCCATCTTGTCGGCCATCTCGAGGGGGAGAAACAGAGGCGGGTAGATGCGAGAGAGGCGGATGAGATGGGCGGAATCTGTTGTGAGAGGGTGGAGATGATGGAGGTGGGTGGTTGAAGCTGGCGGTGCTGGTGCTGGTACTGGTGCTGGTGCTGGTGCTGGTGTTGGACGGACGGCGATGGATGGACGGCGATGACGGAAAGCCAAGCAACAGTCGGTCGGGAGCTGCTGCCTCTCTCACATGCAATTGCATAACTAATTATCGTTCCATTTGTTTACTTTTATGCAATAATCATTCCATTTGTTTCCCATTACACACTGTTAATCTTCACAAACTTCTCATCCCAAAATGACCTCGTCTCTGCTGTCGTCGCATCTGGACCAGATCTCTCTCTGCGCGTCGTCAATCTCCGACCTTCCTTTCTCGCGACCGAAACAGTTCACCAATGCCCTCCTCACCCACCATGACATTACCGCTCTGATCAGAGACACCGAGCAACACGAACGCGCCCTCTTTTCCATCGCTCCACCGCCAGTTCCTTCCAAATCGCAGATACAGCACATTTCTTCGACCTTTACCACCGCCGCCTCACGATCAACCACTGCACCAACCACAACAAGACCCCCACGTCGCCATACAGCTGTCGCCGCCGTTCTTGGTGGTGACCTCTACCGCAAGACCAGATCTGGCCAAAGTGGAAAACAGGCCAAAGGCGACATTGATGTCGAGCTTCTGCTGCGAGGCGCAGAGAAGCTTTGTAGAGTCTAGTATGTTTGTCTGCGGCCCGAATGCATCGTCACTTCAGCTCATCTCCATACGATAGTCCGATACCAGGCGCCTTTGACAGGATTGGAGAATTGAGGAACCGATATGCTCAGCTGAGTGCAAATATTGCCCATTACGAAGAACGAGTCGCAATGCAGTCCGCCGAGCTGGATCATCTGCACCAAAACCATGACGATTACGACCAGGACGACTACGATGACCGCCATGATCCCGTTGAGCCGACTGTTCATATGAGTCCGGAAGATCTCGTGAATGAAGAAGACGAGATTCGTGCCCTCGAAGACAAGAAGAGGGCGCTTCAGTCAAGAGTCAGCAGTATGGAGAAGGACATCGAGGGCCTGGCCAGATGAAGACGCGATTGCAAGACGGCGCACACATTCGACGGCTGACACCTTCTGCTCCACAGCTGTGACAAGCAGCATCCTGGCAATAGGACATACTACTACTGACTGCTTCATGCGTCTCCTCAGACCAACATCCACCTCGAGCATTTTTCGCTCATGGCCTCGAGTCTGCATTCAGCGAACAGTCTTAGGCGCATATTGATGGCATGGGAGACGAAAAGTTTGGATTGTCGCTTCGAGGATGCGCTCATGGATATCTTTGAGCGATGCTGCTCTTGGTCCTGTGAACATCAAACATGCAGATGCGGATGCGAATGGATGGCAACGAAGGAACCACTGTCCCATCGGCTTGTTTGCAACGGATGATTGGCAACACAGATCAACAAAAGCTTGGTTCGGACAAGCAAGTTGGGCTTTTGCTTGGCCAAGGGTCCCGAGGAACGAGTTCTAGACACATGAGGGGTGGACTTCCTGCATCGCCATCATGGCACAGTCCGACTCTAGCTGGCTACCGGTCGCTACGGCGAAACAAGAATTGAAATAGATCGACATAGCCACAGTAGCAAGAAATGAGCTGTAACGCACACAATCAGCCAATCCGTACGCTCGAAAATACCTCATGTCCGACCGACCCATCGTATCTGTTGTCCCCTTGAATGAGCTTACGGTGACGCGGGGCTGAATCTAGATTAACACGGCCAACCTTCGGTTCAGCTATGAGTACGAAGCTCTTCCATCATCCATTTATACCGCATTTCCTTTGACTCCCTGATTCTTCTCCACTCCCCTACCAATTGAACACTTTCCTTTCCATCTCTCTACACATCCATCTTACATCTCGCAAGCATGGGCCTACTCGGCAATTTGATCAACGAATTCACACATCAAGGCCAGGGCCAGGGCCAGGGCGGTGGTCAGCAGCAGGGTGGCTACGGTCAAGGCAACTATGGCGGCGGCTACAACAACCAGGGAAACTACGGCGGTCCCCAGCAAGGTTATGGCGGCCAGCAACAAGGCTATGGTGGCCCTCAGCAGGGCTACGGTGGTCAACAGCAAAACTACAATTCTGGCCCACAAGGCACACCCCAAGTTCCACCTCCATGGCGTGCCGTCTGGGATGACCGCGAGAATCGCTGGCTGTTCATCAACGAGCAGAATGGCGAGCGTACTTTCGAGCACCCTGGTCGCACTGGCGGATACGGCGGCGGGTACGGCAGCAGCTACAACCAAGGTCCTCCTCAAGCACAGTATGGTGGCTACCAACAACAACAGCAACCTCAACACGAGAAGAAGGGTCACAGCGGACTAGCCTATGGAGCACTGGGAGCAGCAGCTGGTCTTGCTGGTGGTGCATTGCTCATGCACGAAGGCCATGAAGTCAAAGAAGACTGGGAGGAAGACAAGTACAGAGCCGAAGCCAAATTCGACCGCTTCGAAGACCGCGTCGAGGATGCCCCTGAAGACGCAGCTCGCTGGACAGGCCGCAAGGTGAGATATTGAATCGTCACCGTGGCTTTGTTGCATACTGACTCTTCTACTTTACAGGTCGGAGAGATTGAAGACATTCCTCAAGACATCGAAAACGACTACGACCGCGTCAAGTATGGCATGGAAAACAAATGGGACAATGCCGTCCAGGATGTCGAAGATGTGCCTGAAGATATTGCAGGCTTTGTCGGCGAAGGTGTTGGCAAAGTCGAAGGTTGGGGAGATGATGTCGACAGGTTCGGCGATCGTATGGACAATGCCTATGACCAAGGCAGAGACGACGAGCGTTATGGCGACGACAATGACCGCTGGTAAAACATGTTGACCTCGACACGAACATGACGGACTTTTCCTTGTTTCTTTAGCCTGCTTTGTTTTCTTGAAGCGGAATGAATAACACTCTGATCTTACATTGAACAAGACCATACCGATGCACTTGTGGGAAAGCCATGCTCGAACTCGAATGCTTGAATTGGACAAGTGAATTGGTCGAGGGGAGGACCCTGTCATATGTTTGGCTCAACACCAAACTACCCGAGTGTTCCTACCGGACAATTTTGAGATGACTGCGCGGATATAGAGCTCTTTTAGAAAGCCATTGATAAGAGATTACGTTCTCTCAGACGGTGTTGTGGCACACTGTGTGACTATCTTGTAGGTGGACAGCTTTTCTGGACGAAGACAGCAAGGACTCGAACGTCTTCGATCGCATCTGTTAGACTGATTGATCTAAAGCTTCTGTCTAAACCTTTATCGACGGAAGCTAAGATGCCCAATCATTATGGGTAGCATATCTCCATCTAAGCAGAGATGCTAGAGTGTCTAGACACCTTGATGAACATATCCATCAGTATACCAAAGTCTTGGCATACCGATGACATCGTCCATATCTAAAAAACCAAACCAACTCAAATCACATCCCAAATCAAAACACCAAAACAACCGCAACACATTCCTCTTAGACGCAAAAAATGTCGACATTACTCCGTCCCTCCACTCTCACCCCTTCCTTACGAACAACCGCAAAAACCCTCCCACTCCTCACCCGCCGCTCATACTACAGCTACGAAACACCCCTCCCACCACCCTACCCACCAACCGAAACCACCATCCTCTCAGCCGCTCTCTCTCACGTTCCAATCTACGGCTGGACCAACACCTCCCTCCGCCACGGCGCCCGCCAAGCAGGCTACCTGGACGCAACCACCAACCTCTTCCCCCACGCCGAATTCGAACTGATCCTCTACCACCTCCGCACCTCGCGCCTCTCTCTCAACACCAAACTCCAATTCCCAGACACCCCAGACTTGAACACGGCGGCAAAAGTCAAGGCGCTGGTCATGCAGCGGCTACGCATGAACGGAGAAGCAAACATCCACGGCAAAAGATGGCAGGAAGCGCTCGGTCACATGTCGCTGGCCGGAAACATACCCGTGTCTCTCAAAGAACTTTTTTTGCTTTCGGATGAGATTTGGTTCTTGGCTGGCGATCAGAGTGTGGATGCGAGTTGGTATACGAAAAGAGCGACGCTGGCATCGATATACGCCGCCACCGAGACCTTTTCGACGACGGATTTGAGCGAGGATTTGAGAGATACAGAGGCGTTTTTGGGGAGGAGGTTGGAGGAGGCGAGGCTTGTGGGCGGTGCGGTGGGTAGTGTGAGGGAATGGTTGAGTTTTCAGGGGGTGGCTGCTGTCAATATGGCGAGGAATTTTGGTGTGAGGATATGAGAGACGGATGGGTGAAGTGTACGAACAAAACACGAATCAAGAATTTGGGTTTGATCTCAAATATTGACCTGATTCCAATTGTATTCTGAATTATTTCGCAACTGCCAATTCATGGATCCACGAGTTGCTCCTCATCTTGTGGAGGACAAACACAAAGACTCAATATCCTCCTTGCTCACGTCTACCGTTATCATCATCCTTGCCATCATCCGTAGCATCAGCCCCAGCACTAGCACCAGCAAGTTTGATACCCTCCTCATCACCTCTCAACTTTTCAAAATAAGCCTTGATGTCCTCGGCACCAACAGCCTGACCACTCTCGGCGAAAGGTTGCAAGAAAGCCTTGACTTTGTCACGTAGATGGTTGTATACCATGACTCCTTCGATCGCTTTCACGCGATCCATGTTGCTGAGAAGAGCTTCACCACGTTCATACGTGCTTCCGGACCCTACACTGGCACGTCCGTTTTGTTCTTGGTCGTCGCTTTCGGATACGGGAGGTTCGTAGGCTTCTTCCTCTTCGAGGAGCTGTGGGTGTATTCTTAGGTTGGGAAAGCAAGCTGGGCATCGGCAGAAGTGTGATCGGAAGTCTTCTTTGAGGAATAGCGAGAAAGATTTTGCGGGAGGTTTGGGGAGTTTGGTGTGCAATGGTGCGTCTCCAGTGCTTGTGATGTTCGGAGTGTCAAGTGTTGTTGGATCTGTAGAATCCTTTCCAGAGGCGACTTTAGTCTTCTTAGACACAGGCTCTTCTGATGCCTCTTCGGCACTTCTCTTGTTGTTGCCCGCCAAGAGTGGCTCGGCGGAGTCTTGGGTGTTCTTCTCGTCGATACTTTCAGAGGGCTGCTTATTGTAGACGGGAGGAAGGAAGCCTTCTTGGCCAACATAGTGCTTGATCCAGGGGAATGCATTGACGCACTTGTAGCAGATGAGATGGTCAAAGTCATCTTCAGCAGGGAAGCCTGACGGCAAAGGCGCCTCATCGACATCTTCTGCGACCTGCTTCTCTGACTGAGCTCTCGGTAGACCCATCAGACATTCAGGATGCCACCAATCCTCACCGCAGCCACCGTCCTCGACATTGCCCAAGCCTAGACATTGGAACATTGTGCCCTTCTCTTTCTCAGGATCATACGATTCACCGCAAGCGCAGAAACGGCCGGCGAAGTTGTGGTTGTATTTGTTGTTCTCGGCAGGAGCCTCGCCATTTACTTGGCCTTTCTGGCCAGATGCTTCGCTGATGCGTAATGTGCATGGCGCTGAAGAGATTCTGCCAGTACCGCAGTCACAGACGAAGTTTCGTTTTGTAAAGAGTTCGACCAATTCATGTTCGCCGTGACAGGAGATGCTGCAAGAGTAACAAACGGCGGCGGGAACATGCGACTTGTTGTCAGGCGTGGGAGGAGGGTTGCATGTCAGGCAAGCAAAGATGGCTTGTCTGAGGGGTCCCAGAGGTTTGGTGCATGTGTCGAATTGCTGTCTTGATCAGTTCTTGGGTTCATATGTGGTAATGTCGACTCGGCATACATAAGGAAGAGCTTCACGCGCGTCGGCCTCGAGCTGCAGTTGGCTTGCAATGAATCTGAGAAAGATTAGCGATGTGGGGAAACATTAACCCATCGACGAACGCACTCTTGGGCAGTCTGAGAGGCTTCTGTATCTTGCGACATGATTGATTGAGTAGTTGACTGGGACAGGGAAGGTACGATGGGACACACGCGCTGCATCATCGAGAGTCGCGACTGCCCGATTGGGACGAAATTGGCCACTTTACGCGCGACGCGTCGAGGGGTGACAAAGCGCGATCCGAATTGTCGGTGCTTGATCAACAAAGCATCCCTCTTGTCTACTGACACCCCGAACACTCGACCATATCCACAATCATGAGGTGTGTTCCAGCAGAACCTGAGCGCACAAGCCCCTCGACTGATCTCTGAACAGTTCTCCAATCGGACCTCCTGAATCCTCTGCCGCTGCTGGTGGCCGCAAACGCCAACGAGACGAAGATGTAGAGATGCGCTCGTCGTCTGCTGCCCCTCCATCTAGTCCTCCTGCATCATCGCCTCCCATGCTTCCGCGAGACGACATGGATGACGACGATATCGTAGATGCCGACGAAGACCAGATTCTGGACTTGGACGACGCCGAAGAAGCTCTGGAAGACGACGCCGGTGTCGACTTGTTCGGCGACAACTTTGAGAATGATTACAAACGCCGCGAAGACGATTTCTACGACGGCCAGGACATTGACGATGAAGGAGACTTCGACGACTTGGACCTGGCAGACCGACGACAACTCGAAGCCCGCCTCAACCGTCGCGATCGCGAGCTGGCCCGCCAAAGAAGACCACAAGTAGCTCTGGACGAGGATGAAGACGACTTGATGGACTTGACCAGACAGCCTCGCAGGCGCAGACACAGATATGACGAAGACCAAGACGATATGGACATGGCCGAAGACATCATGACAGAAGAGCTCTCTGCTGAAGCTCTGGGAGACATCAAGGCCGCCAATCTGCTCGACTGGATTGTTCAGCCTCACGTTCACCGCACCATCGCTCGTGAGTTCAAGTCATTCTTGACAGAGTTCGTCGACGACAATGGCATCTCGGTCTACGGTGTCCGCATCCGCACTCTTGGTGAGGTCAACGCAGAATCTCTCGAGGTCGACTGGAATCACCTCTCCGAATCAAAACCAACTCTGGGATACTTTGTTGCCAACTCACCCACTGAGATGCTCAAAATCTTGGATCGCGTTGCCATGGATGTCACTCTTTACCATTATCCTGACTACGAGCGCATCCACTCGGAAATTCATGTCCGCATCAATGGCGTGCCCTTTGTCTACACTTTGAGAGATTTACGCCAAAGCCATCTCAACTCTCTCGTCAGAGTCAGTGGTGTTGTGACCCGCCGAACTGGCGTGTTCCCCCAGCTCAAGTACATCAAATTTGACTGCACAAAATGTGGCGTCACTTTGGGCCCTTTTCCTCAAGACTCAAACTCTGAGGTTAAGATTTCCTTTTGTCAAAACTGCCAGTCTCGCGGACCGTTCACCATCAATTCTGAGAAGACTGTCTACCGCAACTACCAGAAAATCACCCTTCAGGAATCACCCGGAACTGTCCCTGCCGGTCGACTTCCTCGTCACAGAGAAGTCATTCTCCTGTGGGACCTAATCGATTCAGCCAAGCCAGGTGAAGAGGTCGAGATTACTGGTATCTATCGCAACAACTATGACGCTGCCTTGAACAACAAGAACGGTTTCCCCGTCTTTGCCACTATGCTCGAGGCCAACCATGTCATCAAGTCCCACGATCAGCTGTCTGGTTTCAGGCTGACGGAAGAAGATGAGCGTGAAATCCGCGCAATGTCAAAAGACCCTCAGATTGTCAACAAGGTCATCAACAGTATTGCACCCAGTATTTATGGCCACACCGACATCAAGACGGCAGTCGCTCTGAGCCTGTTTGGCGGTGTAAGCAAGGAAGCACAGGGCAAGCACTCAATCAGAGGTGATATCAACGTGCTGCTTCTCGGTGATCCTGGTACAGCAAAGTCGCAAGTGTTGAAGTACATAGAAAATACTGCACACAGAGCCGTCTTTGCTACTGGTCAGGGTGCTTCAGCCGTCGGTTTGACCGCTTCAGTAAGACGCGATCCCATGACTTCTGAATGGACACTGGAAGGTGGTGCCCTGGTGCTTGCAGACAAAGGCACTTGCCTCATTGACGAATTCGACAAGATGAACGACCAAGACCGAACATCCATTCACGAAGCCATGGAACAACAAACCATTTCAATCTCCAAAGCCGGCATCGTCACTACATTGCAAGCTCGCTGTGCAGTCGTCGCAGCAGCCAACCCCATCGGCGGAAGATACAACGGCACAGTCCCCTTTAGCCAGAACGTCGAGCTCACGGAGCCCATCCTTTCACGTTTCGACATCCTCTGCGTCGTCCGCGATACCGTGGATCCAAAAGAAGACGAGCGACTGGCAGCCTTTGTCGTGAACTCGCACGGCAGAGCACACCCCGTCAACTCGGCCGCTCACGACGCGCCGGTCAGCAGCATGCAAGACGCCAACATGGAAGTCGACGGCGATGTGGGCAGCAGCAAGCAAGGCGAGATCCCGCAAGAGATGCTGCGCAAATACATCTTGTACGCTAGAGAGAGATGTCGTCCTCGCCTCTACCAGATCGACCAGGACAAGATTGCCCGTTTGTTTGCGGATATGCGTAGGGAGTCGTTGGCGACGGGTGCTTATCCCATCACCGTAAAGTTTTTGTTCTCTTTCTCCCTTCTTACACATGCTAATCTTTTTTATCACAGGTCCGCCATCTGGAATCCATCCTCCGCATCGCGGAATCCTTTGCCAAAATGCGGCTTTCCGAATACTGCAGCAGTAGTGACATTGACCGCGCAATCGCCGTGGCCATTGACAGTTTCGTCGGCAGTCAAAAGGTCAGCTGCAAAAAGGCTCTTGCCAGGGCGTTTGCGAAATACACGCTTGCTAGACCCGGTGCTGTTCGTGGCGGTGGTGCTGCAAACAGAAGTGCTAGAGCTGGTGCTGCCAGGAATGTCAGTGTCGGTGCTTGAGACGAAAATGAAAGGATTAATCAACGGGGGATTTGAAGGTGTTATGGGTTGGGTGGTAAGAGGAGCATTGGCGTTTGGTACGAAAAAAGATACCTCTGTTTTTCTCATCTTCGTCTACAAGATTGGTGTATATTTGAATCCTTCTCTTTCTCACATGGCAAGTCGTCGTGATACTGAATTCCTAAATCTCATCCTTGGAAATCATGATACCATAAGGATCACGATCGACCTCGCTGACATGAATCTCGACGTGATCATCCTCGAGCGCTTCGAGATAATCCTCGCCCAATCCAGTCTTTGATTTTTCCTCCTTCCTCACACGATCCCACTCTTCCTTGACACTCTTTTCCAACTGCGGTTTCAAGACGCCGTGCAAGAATCCTCGTTCGGTGTTTGAGTGAAACAGCGCAATGACGCATTTCCCTTGCTCGATGGCAGCCAGCGCCTCATGATGCGATAGTTCGCCCGTGAAGAGCAAATCCACATCTTCCTCGCCATTCTTGCCCAATCCGCCAAACAAGCTGCCGCCACTGCCTGCGCAAATGGCGACGCTGGAAATGTCGATTTCGTCCATGGTCTTGCCTTGGGGGATGGCGATGGGGAAGCCCTTTGGGTTGCCCAGTCCGCGGCCTATGCGATCGATGATTTCGAGCAAGGGCTGAGGAGTGGAGAAGCGGACGATCCTGCCCATTCCGGCGGTTGTGTTTTGGTAGCCTGGCACTGGAGAGGGCTTGATGGGGCGGCGTGTATGTGTGTCGTTTCCCAGCTTCAGAGTGCGGTCTTTGATGCTGAGTTGGCTTGGATGGTGCTGGAGTTGGAAAGTAGGGCGTTTGAGTTCGCGGCTGGGTGTCTCTGGCTCTTGATTGTGTTGCTGTTCTTGTTGCTTCTCTTGGGCTTGGGCAGCGAGTTCGTCGGCGGACATGGGGGTGCCTGAGACAATGTCTGCGAGCCAGTCGCCCAAGCCACCGGGAGCGCAGTCGATGGCTGTGTGGGGGCTGTATACGCTGATGCCTTCTGCGGCGAGGCGAAGCAGTGTCTGCTGCTGGGTGTCGGCCAGAGACAAGCTCTTGAGACCTCTGAAGATGATGGGATCTATGCTTGAGCGTCTTGTCAGGTGTGCTGGTCTTGAGGTGAGAATGTCAAGAGAGGAGACGTACGATAGGCCACGATGATGGAGTCTCCGCGCTCAATGGCTTCGTCGGCGACAGCCTTGGTCAAGTCGATGGTCAAGAGGGCCGAGTTCATCTGGCGACGGATGGGGTCAAAGGGCGATTCGAGAAGGACTGAAGCGGGTCAGCAGCGAGACGGAAGTCTGTCGAGAGTGAAGGCGTACGGCCGGTGTTGTCCCAACTCTTGTCGGCGAGAGCCTCTGGGTAGCTGGTCGTATCAGCGACATGGTTTCTCACAGGGCGGCAGGATTGACCAACAGCTTGCGCATTGCGCCGACGACGGCCTTGGAGAACGGGGCCGAAGAGGTGGTCGAAGACATGTTGATGGCACGACGCAGAGTAGCGGAAAACATAAGAGATGGTGTGTTGCAGTGGTGGAGAGGAGAAGAAAAAGAGAGGCAGCCGGAGCTCCATCCAGGCTGCGTCATTCTACAGTATTAGGACAACAGCAGCACTTTTGCGACAAACCATCTCACCACAAAACATCGAGTCGAATCACAATAAAATGAGCGCCAGAACCGACGTCGAAGCCACCCACAACCAGCACTCGTCGGGTGTCACGCCCGAGACGCTCAAGGCGACTTTGTTGGACAAACTCGAGGCTCAGCACGTAGACATCCAAGACTTGTCAGGTAGTCGCGACCACGCGCTTTCTCTTTGCTCGGCAGGAGCTCACAGCTAGACAGGTGGATGTGGCCAAATGTTCGAAGCCATCATCGTGTCACCGCACTTTGAAAAGAAGACATCTCTCGCCCGCCATCGTCTCGTCAACAGCGCCCTCAAGGCCGAGATTGCTGCCATCCACGCCTGGACTCCCAAGTGCATGACCCCAGCCGAGTGGGAAAAGAAGAGAGGAACCCTCTGATGTGCCACAAAGTTTATAATGTTCAAAATGATTCCATCTAGCTCAGCAGCACTTTAATCTCGTCGCTCGTGCGAGGGAACACGTCGCGTAGCAGCATGCCTTGTTCCACCTCTTCTCCCTGCTCAGCCAATGTCATCTCGTCCAACCCCACCACAATCCTCTCGGCAGACTCAAACTCCTCTACAAACACATCTGCCGCTTTGTCGCACACCTCACGCACCATTCGCTTGTCTGCAAGCTTGCCGACAAGTCCTCTCGCATCATCCATCGCTCCAGGTAGGAATGCGTCCAGCTTTTGCGCCATGTCTGCTAGCCTCTCTGGCTGCATTTCGCCAAGTTTGCGGATTCCGCCAATTCCCTGACCCAAGCTTGTATTTTTGTACTCTTTGAGGCTGTCGAAGAGCCTCTTGAGCCCCGACTCTGATACAAACCACCCATATACTGTGCCTACTAGTCTTTCCGCTTGCTCTGCTACTGCGCCCTCAATCTCGTCTTGACGCGTCTCGGTGAAAGCGCGACCTTTGAGTGTATCTCTGGTTGCGAGAAGACAGTTGATGGCGAGTATCTGGCTTTGAGGTGAACTCATGCCCTTGGCTATGCTGTCGCAACCTGCGAGGTAAGGATCAAGTGCTTCTTCGAGCACTACTTGAAAGTCAGATGCACCTTGGTCACTTGACGTTGCGTTCGCTAGTGATGTATCGTAACTTTTCATCAGTCCCTTGAGCGTCTCGAGTGCTTCCAGCAAAAAGTCTGGCGGTGAAAGATCCAGTGGAGTCACGGAGACGTCGCTGTGGATATTGGCGATATGATCCCTCATCAGTGTCCTAAATTGTTCGAATGCCTTTTGCGTGATCGGTTGCAATGTCTGAACGATTGTAGACTCTGTTCCGAGGAGCGGTGCGAAGATTGAACAGTAGAAGCGGATCAAGTTGGAAATCTGGTAGGCCAATGTTGCGTCCTCGTGACTTTGAATCGTCTGCTCAACACGTTGACGAAGTTGACGGAGCACACCCGACAGATCACGGTCAACCAGATCATTGAGCGCTTTCTTTCCGTCAAACGTTGCGCCATCCTGGCCATCTGCTTCATCGCCGACCTGCAGCCAGGGTTCGCGTTCACGACCTGCCTTGATGTTCTTTGATATCTCGGCCGCATCTGAGATGAAGAGAATCTGCAAGGCTTCGCGCTCACCGACTGTGGCCGCATGCGCCCAAGCTAGCATGTCGCTGACATAGCGGAGAGGATCATGGGCACTGAGCTCGATGGCTTTGCCCAAAGCAGGCCCACCGACGCGCTGCTGAGTGCCACCTGTGAGAGCGGCATAGAAGGCATCAGACAGCACTTGTTCTCTGTTTTCGGCAAAGAAGTCGAGACAGCTTTGGAAAAGGGCAGGTCTTTCGGCCAGCACGCGAAGAGCGCGTCTCACAGATGTGCTTAATTGAGGGTTCTCAAGATCCAACGTACGCAGTTCTCGTTGAGTCCATCTGAACAGCTTCTGGAAAGCTGCGTTTAGCAGTTTCGAGCTTTGGTCGAGGATTTCGAGACCCAATTGTTGATCTTCGGTCCCCAGGAGCAGTTGGCTGTCATCATGAATCTTCTTGATGCGAGTCAAGGCTTGGAAAAAGGCGTCAGAAACAGGTTCCGCTGTTGATGTCAGAGAGGTGGTCTCGGCTTCAGAGAGGAGGAAATGGGAGGTGAAGGCGCCCAGCAGCTGCTGCTTCGTCTCGGTTTGCTGCCTTTGAGTCATCATGGCCGCACCCTCTTCCAGCATGGGACCAGTTTCTCTATTGGCAGCAGAAATGTGAGCTCGCATGTTTGAGCACAGCTTGTTGAGATGGTCAATAGCAGCACCGACACGTTTGAGTTGCTATGTCCTCATCAGCACATGGCAGATGTCACACGAATGCTGAAGTTTGAGATACCTGAGCGACGTGACCAAAATCGCGAATAATGTCGGCATTGCATTGGATTAATTCTTGCTGTGCATCTAGGCGGAGGTTTCGGCGTGTCTCTGGTGTGTTGTGGACTTTACGGGCATCCAGGGTTTCCAAGGCATCCCGGATGTCCAAGTCCGAGTATGAAGCAGCGAGGACAGTGGTGATTCTGCTTTGAAGAGCATTTGATCTCGTTGGCGGTGGAGCTGGTGATGTGGCTTCTTTGAGGCGTTCGGGAAAATAGCCAGTAGCCATGACTGTGTGTGATGCAGAATGTAGTGGTTTGATACTGCTCGTCAATGTGTTATGGAACATGCCAAGGCAAGGGGAGTGTGAGCTCGTCAAGAGTTGCACGTCGTCGTCAAGGGGGCGCAGAATTGTGGGGATGCTCCGGCGTGAGGGAGTCGTGGTTGGTGCAGGTGCAGGTGCAGGTCCAGGGTCTTTTCAACAGGCTTCCCAGTCGCTCCTTCTCTTTTCGCTCCCACTGCTCTTGCCTCGTGGGCATGTTGTCTGTCGTTCCCTCCTGAAGTCTTTGGATATGAGTTCGCTCAAAATGGCCAGTCGACGCGAGCGAGTCTTCAGCCGGCGAGAGGTCGAAGGGCTGATTGCCGAAGGTCGATCGATCATTGTCGTGAATGCGAAGGTGCTCAAGGTAGACGCTTGGCTCAAATACCACCCTGGCGGTGACAAGGCCATCATGCACATGGTCGGTAGAGACGCCACGGATGAGGTGACTGCGTACGTTGCTCGACTTGGTCCTTGGTCACCCTCCTTCTGATGCCGTGTCCAGTCTGCACTCTGCCGAAGCTCTCGAGCGCATGCACGCCTACCAGATTGGTGTCATTGACGGCCGCTGGGCCAACTTTCTCCCTCCCATCCAGGGAGGCCGATTCCGCTCGAAACACGCTACCACCACCACCCAAGACGACGTAGCGGATCAAGAGCACGACTCGTCCAGCCAATCGAGCTCTGGCGAACCCTCACCTCTGTTCGAAGCCGTCGACGCACAGCTCCGCCAGCGCAAACCCACCATGTCTCGAGCATCCTCTGCCACATCCATGTCGTCGCTGGACGTCGACAGCGACAAGCCACACAACATTCACGACCCCGAATCCGATTGGACCAACGACCAGATCAACAACGACCTGCACAAATACCCCCAACTTGACTCGGACACTCAAGACGACATTATGCAAAAATACCGCTCGCTGGACCAGCGCATGAGGGCAGAAGGCCTCTACAACTGCAACTACAAATCCTATGCCATTGAGATGTCACGATACTCCTTCTTGTTTGTCATGTTCCTCACCACCTTGCATTACGGTTGGTACTGCACATCTGCCTTGTTCTTGGGCGCCTTCTGGCACCAGCTAGTCTTCAGTGCACACGACGCTGGCCACATGGGCATCACCCACAACTTCCACGTTGACAGTGTCATTGGCATGATTATTGCCGACTACCTCGGAGGTCTCAGCCTCGGATGGTGGAAGCGCAACCACAACGTCCACCACATCATCACAAACTCGCCTGAGCACGACCCCGACATCGAGCACATGCCCTTCTTTGCCATCTCACATCGCTTCTTCAAGTCGCTCCGATCGACCTACTACGACCGCGTCATGACATATGATCCATTTGCCAAGTTCGTCATCCAATACCAACACTGGCTGTACTATCCAATTCTCTGCTTTGGCCGCTTCAATCTCTACCGTCTGAGTTGGGAGTACCTCTTCCTCGGCTTGGGTCCCCGTAAAGGTCCTGCATGGTGGCATCGCTGGTTCGAGATTGGCGGTCAATTCTTCTTCTGGTACTGGTTTGGCTATCAAGTCGTGTACAAGAGCATTCCAGACGGCTGGTCACGTTTTGCTTTTATCATGATCAGTCACGCAGTCACTATGCCTTTGCATGTTCAAATCACCCTCAGCCACTTCGCCATGAGCACCGCAGACCTTGGCGTCAACGAGTCGTTCCCGCAGCGTATGCTTCGCACCACCATGGATGTCGACTGCCCCCAATGGCTTGACTTTTTCCACGGCGGTCTTCAGTTCCAGGCTATTCATCACTTGTACCCACGCATGCCTCGCCACAATCTCCGCAGAGCTCAGAAACTCGTTCAGGAATTTTGTGATGATGTAGGCATCCCTTATGCTATCTACGGCTTTTATGATGGAAACAAGGAGGTCATTGGACGGCTTGGAGATGTCGCTCGACAGGCCAAGATTTTGGCCGCGTGTCAGAAGAGTATTGCCGAGAGTGGAGATATGCACTGAAGAGCAGTCTCACGCCATTTAGAAGAATAGAGTGTGATTTCTACCGTCAATCAACCCTTGTGCTCACGACTGTTACTTTTAACACCAAAATTCAAATTTCAAGCCTCAGCGATATATCCCAACTCGACAAACGCGTTCCTCAAAATCCGTCTAATTGTGTCCTGCTTCAACAAATTATACGCCTGCATATCCCCACCGCCTTCCCTCGTCTGCCTCGCCGCCACCTCTTTGGCTTGCAAATACGCCTGCATGTCTTCCGGACAAGTCAACAATCGTTGGCGGAAAATCTGATGCCGCAACACTTCTGGACAATCCGGACTCCAGACATGCAAATTCACAGCGTGAGGCTTGTAAGCGTAGAAGAAACGATGTCGATGCCAATGCGGCTCGCGGAGTAAAAACTTGTACCCCAAAGACTCGAGTTTTTGAACATAGGCGGATTCATCGGTGCTGTCCGCGACTACGAGATCAATGTCGATGATGTCTTTGGCGGGTAAACCGGGTATACTCGTTGACCCAGTGTGATGGACAGCCACGGCCGTGTCGCCTAGAGCAGTCATGATTTGTTGTTTCAGAGCAGAAAAGATTTCGGGCCAGAGTGGGTTCGGGGCCACGACTTGAACGGGGACTTTTTCCGTGCGGAAGGCGATGCGGTCGACCAGGTCGGGTTGTTCTTCGTAGTCTTTGAGGAGTTCTGAGATTTGTGGTGGTGGTGGTGGTGGCATTGTGTGCAAAGAGACAAAGGTGACAGACAAGATACGAGATACACGGTAGATTGTTACGGTATATTGTTATTTGTTATTTCAAAGTGGAAAAAAATCAGATTAGTTCATGTTCCAGAAGGATTGCCATGATGAAATGACATTGCTACAGCAAGAAGTAAAGGAAAGATGTCTGAGCCGGTACATGTTCGGCGGATTGCAAGACACAGCGGTGTCTCGAAACAGAAGGACAACAGAGGGAAGCAGAGTGGTCACTGGTCGGCTGGGGAAATAATAACATGGGAGGATGACACCAGGGTATCTCTTGGGCATCATGAAAAAAGCTTGGGCCAGTTACTCCTTCGACCATCAAAAAGTTAATTCCGGGTTGATATACCATCTCCTCCACATTCTGTGCAAACAATGGCCATGCGTATCTGTATAATGGCTAGCTTTGAAGCCTGGAATTTGCACGTTTTCTTGAGAGGGTGTTTCATGGGTTGCCGTGGCCGCTTGCGTGGATCAGGGATCGTGTGTTTGATTACACGCCGTTCTTGAGTAAGTTCATGAATGAAGTATATCTTGAAAAGGTGGAGATGGAGACTATGGGTTTGAAGGAGTTGAGAGTTACTAGCTAAGACTCGAGAATGGAAACAGCCGATCATCGACAGGCTATCCAAGACTCATGCGCATGGTACATCTGATCTCAAACTTGATCGTTCGAAACCCACAACCAATTTTTCAGATTCGCCGTTTCAAAGTCACCCATTTCGCTCGGTCTTTCAAGAGCTCCTCGAGAGCCAGAGGGCGAACAGTAACAAGCATGCTGTGATGTCCTGAATGGCTAGACAAAAAACAGAAACATCACAGTCTGTTGCGGCGACAACGGTGACAAGCTCGGATGTGGCACTGGCGGCACTCGAAGATGTAGTTGGGGAGCTGGTGGTTGCACTCTTCACAGCGATGGGAACCCCTGATCCACCTCCAATTGTCATGTTGGCATTCATGGTCCCGCTCGAGATTAGCCCTGATGTGCTGCAGCACATTCTGGTAAGCGGCGTAAATCGCATGGTAGTCAATGCCAAGGACGGGTTCAGGTTGCGCGACGGGAGCGGGAGGGAGAACGGCGACAGCGAGATCAGCGGCTGGTTCGTCATCGTCTTCGGGAATGACAGGAGCTTGGACGGGCACCGCTGCGGCGGCTGCAACGCCGGGGTCCAAAGCACCTTGAGGAGGACGATAGAATCTGTGGCGAGGATCACGGTTGACAATTTGGACAGCCCTCTCGTGCAGGCGAGCCTCATCCCACTGAGGGCATTCGCATGTTCTCGGGGTCCAAGAAGCGCCGCAGACATAACAGAAATGAGCACCACAAGGGCAACTATAGCGTGTCAGTCAGATGTGCGGGCTGAGGATATGGTGACTCACGTAATGTGGTTACAGCCTGAACGAAGATCGACCACGCGGTGACAGCTGTAACAGCGTTGCCATCCTTGATCATCAGCGGCTCGCAGGAATTCCTGTAAAGTTTCGTCGCGAGGACAGTCGCCAAGGTGGGCAGCCACCTTGCAAATAGCACAAGTCCTCTTTCCACAACCAGGGCAGCGACCGACATTGTCAATAACGTTATCAAGCGGAATGAAGGTGGAACAGCGTGGATCGAAGCAGTAGGTTCTGTTCTTGGTATCGAGTTCGATGCTCTTTTCCTTGAAGTTTCGCACAAGCCTTGGGTGAAGCACAAGCTTTGCATCATCCAGAGGGATGGGTTGACGGCAACAGCGTGGCGGGTACAAGGATTCGTCGGTCATGGAGCTCTCAAAGAGCGAGGTGAGACAGTCGGCGCAATAGTAATGATGGCAAGGTGCCTCGAGAATGTCGAACCAAGGCAAGTCTTCGTTGCAGGCCACGCAAGCGATGAACGGTTCTTTATGACGGTGCGAATCAGATCCGTCATCAGCGAGCTTTCCACCGGTGTAGAGAACGAGTTGCTTGTTGGAGTCGTCATTATCAAAGATGGTGGCGCAGATTCTGGCCTCTTGTCTGGCAAGCATCTGCTCTTCGGATTCACAAGCAGGCTCGGCATGGCCAACGAAAGGAACAAGCATGTTGTCATTTCGTGCGAGTTGAGCAGCCAGTTCGCGGTCACGTACAGCTTGCTGCTCAGCTGCAATCTCCTCGACGAGTATCTTTCTGTCAGCGACCATGGCAAGTGCATGACTCTGAGCGATGGCACGGTCAGAATAAAACGTCTCGATCAGGCTCAGCTCCTGGAGCTGCAGTTGTAAAGCAAAGTCATCGTCAGTCTTGTCGGTCGTGTCATGCTTGTCCTTGGTAGCGTTCATGAGGGCTTCGATGTCCTCGCGCTGGAGCTGCAAGATGAGCCGGACCGTATCGGCATCTCTTGAGGCATATAGATGCGCCATGGAGATAGTGCAGATGGGCGATGGTGCGTAGGAAAGCGATGGCAAGGCGAGGGAAGGAGTTGTGGGCTGTGTGATAAGGGAGACTCAAAGCGGGAAGTGAGAGAAGAAAGAAAATGCAAGGATTGAATGATATGAAACTCCAGTCATTCGGTATAGCGAACAGACAAACAAACGATGCATCTTTCTTCTCTAGAATATGCAAGAAGGAAACACGATGCAAACAAGATGTCGAAATCGGACCCAGACTGGGGGGCCGAGCACATGCTTACCCATCACATTTGCTACAGTTCCAGAAGACGCATCTAGAGTACGAAACATGCCGTTAGTCCAAAGAAGAACAGGATCAAGATGTTTGGACGAACGAGGAGGAACAAGAAAAGAGACTCGAAGGGCACCAAGCAAAAAGATGCCAAGCGGCGGAGGCTGTGAAGACAAGCAAAGACACAGGAGCTTGGACCCTGTCACTCTGTAGATGCGGCATCGCCATCATCATCATCATCACCATCACCATCACCATCACCATCACCATCATCATCATCACCATCATCATCGTCCCATGACAGTCTAGACACAAGCTGCATCGAAGAAAGAGGAGGGCCGAACAACAAGGGACAACGCAATGAAGCGATAACACAGCTCGACCCTCAGCCACGATGCAAGCGATTCTGCCGGGACGACCTCAGGCTCAACTGCAGGCCGTTTCGACAGGCGTCTTTGAAGGGCAGACGGTCATTTGCTACATCTCGGGTTGCGCCCTGATCATCTGCAATGCACCACACTCGCTCCTCCAGACCATCTACCACGACCATGTCTCGTCAGCCACCGGCCTTGTCGCCGTATCGTACGACCCCCGAAGTGCAAAGATCGCGACAGCCTCGGCCGACAATGTCTACATCTACGTCTTGCGCGAGGACATCAAGGGCCAGTTGCGCTGGTTTCTCGACAAGACCTTCCAAGTCAACCAAGACGCCGACAAGAACAAACAAGACAGCTCCATACGAAACCTGTCGTGGGGCACAGACGAAGAGCTGCTGGTCGCCTCGGACAAGCTGTCCCTGCTGTCCACCCAAGACCACACCATTCGCTGGACTCGCTCTCTGCCCTCACCCGTCTCGCATGCCACTTTTTCTCCCTCAGCCGCTCTCCTCGCCACCACTTCCCAATACGACCGCCTCGTCAAGGTCTGGCGCCGCCTCTCGTTCGAAACGGCCACTTTCGACTATGCCTACCTGGCCCATCCAGACATGGTCACTCACGTCGAATGGAGGTCTGACGCTGCAGATCACGACGTCCTCTACACCATCTGCCTGGACGGGAAACTGCGCGTGTGGAAGACTGGTCTGCCGCAACAGAAGGACGTCCTTGGGCTATACTCCGACCTCGACCTCATGACGGCTGTCCGCCCCTTGGTTCCGTCGAACCGTCGCTACGCCTTTCTCATCCCTGCAACTGTCTTTTCCGAAGCCGTCGATCACGTCGTCAACACACAGACCCTTCCTGCTGAGCGACACGCAATTGAGTACATGAAAGAACTTGCAAAGAAGCACCCGGACATCGTGGTTGTGACTGACGATCAAGGACACATGAGTGCCTGGGGGCTGGAGAATGTTGGCTGCAAAAAAAGGACAAGCATTGCCCAACACGGCGACTTCTTCCATGCCACTCATGTCGAAAATCTCTTCTTGGACTTCTCCAAGCACGCAGACATTTCTGAAGACAATGCCCGCATCCTCAACTTCCCCTTGGCCAGTCGACCCGGAGACATTGCTTTCTTGGTTCACCACTTCGATGGCCGTCTCCAGTGGTACCAAGGCAGTGTTCACCATGTTTTTGACCCTTCCCCACGGAAGCAGCGCATGCGCAACATGGCATCCTGGACTGGCCATTCTGCCTCGATCAAAAAGCTCATCCGTACCGCCAATGGGTTCGCCGTCATCTCGCGCACCGATACCGACGAGGGGGTTGTGTGGAAGCATCGTGGTAATTTTCTGGTCAGAAAGAGCAAGACAAAACTACAAGAACATATCCACCGCACTGCCTTGGTGAAAGATGGCGACTTTATCGTACTTCTACATCATGAGAGCATTTCTCTGTGGGATGCCCGTCGTGCAAATGCAAAGGAAATTGGCCGATGCGCTTACTCAACTACAGGCAAGCCGCTTTGTCTTCTCCTCTTGCCTGCCCCTGAAGATGCTGGCCATCTCTCATATCTTGCCACTGTCACGGCCGACATGCACGGTGTTGTATGGGAGCTGGACCTGGAGTCTAGTCTGCCGTCGATAGCCCAATTCTGTACCTTTCAGCTGGATCCAATAGAAAACATGTCTTATTTCCTCCCCGTCGACCCTGCAGGTAGCTCGCCTGCTGTTTCTGGTCTTTTCGACACCTTTGCACAAGATGTCGCTGTCTCATGGACGACCTCGGGCATTCTGCAAACATGGACAGCCAGACTTGACCTCACCAACAAATCTGTTACCTGGCTCAACATCTCGACCACCGACACGAGCATTCAGAGCCCCTCCCTTGGCAGTGGCACATCCATCCGAAAGGCTGCTTTGGTGGACAAGTCTCGGTCTACGCTCACCATCTGGGATACGAGAAGTGGTCGACTTGACTACGAAGAGACTTTTGAAAACCAGACAATCCAAGACCTCGATTGGGCTTCGACTCCTGACAACCAATCTATTCTTGCTGTAGGCTTCTCTCATGTTGTGCTTGTATATACTCAGCTCCGTTACGACTACGTGAATGAGCGACCTTCATGGAGTCGCATCAAAGAAGTCAATACTCGTTATCTCTCCCCTCACCCCATAGGAGACTCTGTTTGGCTCGGGTCTGGTAATCTTGTTGTCGGTGCTGGTAACCAACTTTATCTTGCTGGCAACCAGATAGACCCTCGAAAAGATCTTTCATCGGACTTGCAAAGCTCAACCCCTCACAAGTCCTCCACTCGCATCCAAGATGTTGTCCGCAGACTGAATGGCCCCTTGCCCGTGTTCCATCCACAATTCATATCTCAGTGCATTCTTGCTGGCAAGATGGACGTTGTGCACAGGATCCTTCTCAACCTCCAGAAGACACTCAAGTTCTATACCGAGGGCGATGATCTCGATTCGTTCCAAGGTCTTGACATTGCCGACTTCATGTCATCTTCAGAGGTATCCATCTGTTTTTGTTTGCCCCATATGACACACACTGACACCAAGCGATAGCAAACAAATTCCAGCAAACAAATGCACAAATCCTACAGCACTATCGACATGCAAGAAGAATCGACATCGGTCACTGAGGAAGTCGCATCTTCAATTGTCGCGCTGCTTTCCGAAAAATCAATACCTCAACTCTCAAGCACAGAACAACTCAGTTTGGCCGATATCGTTGAGTGTGTTGGAACGGTCGAAAAGCATCGTCGATCGATCGACGACAACGCCGCCCGATATCTACTCTTCTGGAGAGAGAGCCTCATGCGATCGCGGCAGTCATCTTCGCCTTCAGCTGTGACCTGGCGCGAGATGCTTTGGGCCTATCACAGCAGTAGTCAAGACATTCTTGTTGACCTTATCACCCGCCAGAACAAGGGACAGATGTCGTGGTCGCATGCCCGTAACACTGGGGTGTTCGTTTGGCTTACCGACCGCGAAGCATTACAACAACAATTCGAAGCGGTCGCAAGAAATGCTTATGCCAGCACCGAGCTTCGTGATCCTGTGAATTGTTCTCTCCACTACCTTGCATTACGCAAGAAGAACGTCCTACTAGGATTGTGGCGCATGGCTACATGGTCAAGAGAGCAAGCTGCGACAATGCGTCTGCTGAAGAACGATTTTACTGATCCAAGATGGCGCACAGCTGCAAACAAGAACGCATATGCGCTGATGGGTAAAAGAAGGTTTGAATATGCTGCAGCTTTCTTCCTGCTTGCCGACAACCTGGATTCTGCCGTGTCGGTGCTCAGTAATCAGCTCGGTGACATACAGCTTGCCATCGCTGTTGCTCGTGTCTATGGAGGGGATGATTCTCCATCGCTCCAGAAGTTTCTTAACGAGAGGATGCTACCTACTGCTGCGCAAGACGGAAATCGTTGTCAAGCAACTTGGACTTACTGGATGCTTGGAGAGAGATCGCTTGCCGTACGCTCTCTTGTCAGTCCTTTACATTCGTTGCTTGTTCCGTCAGGATCGCCCCCAGACTCCCTTCAGGCCAAGAGTTTCCGCAATGATGATCCTGCACTTGTGGTTCTCTATCAGCAGCTACGGGAAAAGAGCCTGCAGACGTTACGAGGCGCGCTTATGATTACTGGTAACGAAGAGTGGCAATTCATCACCAAAACTGCGACTTTGCTCTTGCGCATGGGATGTGATATCCTCGCGCTTGACCTAGTCCGTCACTGGGAGTTTTTGCAGCCACCACCCATTGTCAAACAAGAAGAAGAAAATGAAGTAGAAGAGTCTGTCGCAGAGCTACCCCGTCGCAAATTGTCTAGAACTACTACCGAAGACTTTGATCCAAGGAAGTTGTTGCGTCGGAGGAGCAGTCTTGTTGTGGCCGACTTGCCGGAAGGAAGACCTATGCTACGCGAGGAAACGGCACCATCGATGTTGGATGGCTGGAGTGTGCCACCGCCGTCGCAGAGCAAGCAATCGTCTTCGATACTCGATCAATGGGCTGCGCCGGTACCACAAGCGGTCGAATCTAAACCTGCGCCGTCGATGCTTGACCAATGGTCTCTGGCCGAAAGACCAAAGCAGGCCACAAACTCCGCACCTTCCATGCTCGATGACTGGGTGTCGCCGTCCCAGCCTACCAAACCTGCGCCCTCGCTTCTTGACGAATGGATGCCGCCTACAAATAAATCAAAGACGGAAATTGCAGACCAGACCAAGTCATCAGCACCATCTATGTTGGACCAATGGGCTTCGTCCAGCTCTTCTGCTGCCAAACCAGTCTCCAGCCAGGCGCCATCACTACTAGATGAGTGGACTGCTCCTGTCACAAAACCGTCCGCGCCACCCTCCATGCTGGATCAATGGACAGCGTCTGTTCCTTCCTCGAAGACCGAAACTCCAGGATCCAGTAGAAAGACAAAAAATCCCGAACAACCAGTCGAGTCGAAAACATCATTCCTCAGCAATCCGACCATGCCGACTTCAAAGCCAAATACGATCGATGGTGGAGACGATGTAAAGGCGGAGTGGAAAGGCCCCGAGAGCAACGCAAAGACGAAACTAAATGAGGAATCGATAACAGAGAATGACAAGACCAAGGGAACCGAAGGAGAATACAAGATACCAAAGGGATTGAAACAACCACCACCTGAAGCATTCAAGGAGCCTGACCCGAACTCTTTACTTGATGCGTTTGGGTTTTGAGCAAATCAGCATAGCGAGGCGTTTTGGGCGTACAATTTGAATTGTTCCGTGGTTGTTTGTATAGCATTGTGACTCAAGAGACGGGCATGCGATTGTTCCAATCCTCGAGAGGCGTTCCACTAACGGTCCACACGGCTTGGTGTACGAAGCTTGAATTAAATAGCGCAAGGTTTGTAAAGTTGAGTTGGGAGTCGGGTCCCTCTGTCATCTGACGCGCGACTTTTATTCCCGCATGTCAAATCCAATGATTGCCAGGTTCTTCACCTTCGCGAGGATAACATTGTCTTGATCAAGTCAATCGCATTTGCTTTTTCTTTTGTTTCACGATGTTGAAAATCTAACACATGAAAAACTATCACTGCCATCAATGCGACCAGGACCTCAAGTCCATCGAGAAGCAGGAACACGAAGACTTGCACTTGGCAAAAGATCTAGAGCCAGAAAGCAATAACACTGGGATCTACAACATTGCGTCAAGTCATCCATCTCACCGCCACTCGGCCTCGCCTGGTAGTGACAAGAATCATGATGCCTGTTCAGCAAAAACCACTGCAGAACCGATCCGACAGTGACCATGATAGACACACAAGAAAGAGTCCCTCAAAACCATCACAAAATCGACACCATGTGAACATTGTGGACGAAGCAGCCAATCTGCGAGCCAGAGATGAGGTATGACATTACTTGCTCTCTTCAAATGCTCATCACCTAACCTTAATTGACAGCAAAATGTGCAAAACACTCTTCGATCACTACAACTTTGGTATAACATCTACAACAGCGAAATTGCACCAGAGCACGAAACAGATAATCCTTGCGGCTGTGCTATACATCAATATCAGCGCATGAAGCGCAGTCGCCGACATGTGCTGCAGCAATGGTCTGATGCCGTCATGTATCCTGGAGAAAAGATGTATCACGACTTTCAACCGCGAAACACACTCTTTAGTGGCAATCCGTATCTTTTCCGAGTGACTTCGCCGTATGGTTATGGTGGCATAGGATGGACAAGGTCTACTCCACAACCAAAGTTCCATGTCAAATTTATCCATGACACAATACAGCTGAATAATCAACTGAACCACGAAGCTCAAGCGAAAGTGGATGGGATGGAACCGAAGCTGAATATCTGGAGTGACCTCACTGTCGAAGGCGCAATGACACATCTTACATACGCGGTGGAGAAGAGTAATCTGCACACGAAGAAGCATGATACCAAACCTGACCCAAGGGATAAATTAACGGAAGAAACAGCGACCCCGGGTTCCCATGCTGTGTCAAGACCTAGCAATACATCCAGATTCACATCCTTCAGGAAGGCTGTTGGCATCAAATCGTCTAGCGAGAGGCTAGAGGCAAGGGCGATCAAGACGGTCGAAGAAGGATCCAAGCTGCGCAAGTCAATATTGGCTGAGGAATATGCTCGCTGGCCGGATTATGACACTCAGCGTATTGTCGCTGGTTATCAGAGCAAAGTTGGCATGGAAAGCAAGATCGCCCATCTTCGCAGACATCAACCTTTACAGTATCTTCATCTACTTCGTGCAGGATACTTTGAACCAATTCCAGTGGCTTGGGCTGATCAAGCATCGAATATTCTTACATTTAGTATTGAAGCTGCAGGTGGCTGGCGGGGAATAACACCTTCCTGGCGCGGATTCGAGGACACAGCAGAGGAACGTCTGTACTGGGTCCTGAACCACAGGGATGGCTCAGTCGGCATGCGCATGAAACCCGACTTCATCTCAGAGATGGACATGGCTCGGGACAGAATGTCAAAAGCGGTTGAGCCTCCGCCGGACTACTATTCTGCTGATGACACATGCCATCTTCAGCACACTTCCAGGGGCTACTCGAAACAAGTCATGCCGCCACCATTTAGAACGAGTGATCGTCCGGAGACACCCACCGATGACACGATGATTTTGCTCGACATTTCTGGCTCCATGGACTTTGATCCTCTTCGCCCCAAGTAAGTCTTTGAACCTATATCCTTGCCGGAGTGCCTTGGCTAAATGAGCATGCAGTTATGATCAATATCTTATTACTGGCTACTCAAAGTCTACACAGCCCAAGAACAAATGTATGTCATTCGAGCACAGATGCTCGCCTGGGCGCCATACTGACCACAAGCCACAGATGTCGCAAAAGCTATCATTCGTCGTTTCATCGATGCTATGGCAAACCACGATCATGAGTTCAACGGCTACGACCTTGTCACGTTCTCGAGCCATGCAAAATATGTGGGTACAATCAACCATACGAATCTCGAAGCGACTTGGAACAAGATTACAGTCGGCGGCGGCACCCGTGTCATGACAGGCTGGCAAAAAGTCAAACAACGTCACTTCGAGAAACACCAAGAGTCCGCTATGTATCATCCTATATACGGCTGGCAGGCAGGATCGCAAACACCAATGCTGCGTCTTCTGCTACTACTAGACGGCGAAGCGACTGATATGGACGAATTTGAGCTCGAGCTTTTGGGTTTGTCGTGGGCGCATGTCACCATCTTCTTAATTGGCGTTGATGGATGCCCGCACCATCACCGGCATGCTAATGAATTGCAGCGTATTAGTGATGTGAATCATCATGTTTCCTTTGTGGATGCGCAAGGCAATACTCCGGAGCGGTTTGTCACGCATGAGTTGTTGAAGAGACACTTGGGATATGAGATGCCGATGGCCGAATTCCAGCAGTTGGAAGAATTGCCACCGTATGAAGATTCATGATAATGGCACTGAACAATGTTCAATCCACCGAGACCCGCTCTATGAGAGTAGCGCATTCAACCAGATCCTTCATCTCTCAAGTTACGCAAAATCTTGCACTGATAGAGGTTCTGACATGTCATTGCGACCGTATCTTGCCGATGTACAAACAAGATTCACTTCTCTTGAGCAATGGTGACCGCTTTTGACAATAAGACGCTTACGGATATATTGCTCATCAAGGTACTCCGGACATTTACGGATATGCGGCAAACCATATTCAAACTTTTGGCCCTGGAAGCGAGGAAAGAAGATTGATCCCTGCAAATTTGACCCTGACGGTCGGGATCTTGCAATATGAACGTTGCAAATGCCGCGTGGATGGACCTATACGAGGGTCTGTGAAGTCAAAATTTTTGCGGGTTATCAATTCAATTTACCAGAAACGGAGAGAATCCTGAAATTGTTGGGCGCGACATATCGAGTAAAGTTTTCGAGGCGCCAGGTTTGAAGAAACACCTTGATGGTCAAAGGATTCAAGGCTTGCAAGGCTTTTACATCCATGCCTTCAAGCCTCGTGGCTGGCGAAACCTTCATAAAGACGGTGATCGCCCAGAAGTCAAGCAACACAGGCCAAGGCTCTACGACTCTTGTTTTACCTCGTGGCACATCATGTCTTCTTCGTCCGACTTTGACCCCAGCAACGTCGATCTGGCGACTGCGGATCCTGCGCAAGTGATTTGCGCTCTCAATGCATCTGGTAATGACTACAACGGTCATCTGGGTGCACGCATCTCTGCTCTGTTTGTTATTTTGATCGTCTCTACCGCCGTCACCTTCTTCCCGGTTCTTGCAAAGCGAGTGAGATGGCTCAAGATTCCGCTGCCTGTTTATCTTTTCGCACGGTACTTTGGTGCTGGCGTCATCGTGGCCACGGCCTTCATCCATCTGCTTGATCCGGCCTACAGTGAGATTGGGTGAGCCGACTACACTGCTAGAGAGATACTTCGTGACTGACTTTTGCCTTTCACAGTCCCCAAACATGCGTGGGTATGACAGGCGGCTGGGCGGAGTACTCCTGGCCACCAGCCATCGTACTCGTCTCTGTCATGGTCATCTTCCTCATGGATCTTGCCTCGGAGAGATATGTCGAAACCAAATACGGTCAACACAATGATGAGAGCATCGAAGACATCATCACTACCAGCCACAGAACAGTCAGCCACAGACACCCAGATGCCGGCAACTTCCCACCAGTCCTGCTTCAGGATCGCGATGTCGAGGCCGCAGTTCAAGCTGAGGTCGATGCTGAGCAGAAAGGTCATCAGAATACAACTAGCACAAGCAGCAAATCAAATGCCGCTTATAGTGATGATTTGGATGAAATCAAAGACCCTGTTGTGCTCGAAAAGCTCGAAGCGGCGCAGAACCAAGCTTACAGACAGCAAATTGCCGCTTTCCTCGTGCTTGAATTCGGTGTCATCTTCCACTCTGTGAGTTCCACTCGAAGCAAGAAAACAGACCTCATATACTGATCTTGACTTCAGGTCGTCATTGGCCTCAATCTCGGTGTCGTCGGCTCCGAGTTCTCGACACTCTATCCAGTCCTTGTGTTTCACCAGTCTTTTGAAGGTCTCGGTATCGGTGCTCGCATGTCCGCCATTCCTTTCCCAAAGAAAAGCTGGCTACCCTGGTTCTTGTGTACTGCATATGGACTCACCACTCCCATCGCCATTGCCATTGGTCTGGGCGTTCGCACAACATACAACCCAAACTCCGACACTGCCAACATTGTGTCTGGTGTTTTGGACTCTATCAGTGCTGGCATCTTGATCTATACTGGCTTGGTGGAGTTGCTGGCCAGAGACTTTTTGTTTGACCCACTGAGGACCAAGGATAACAAGAGACTGGGTTTTATGGTATTCTGCGTGTTGCTGGGAGCTGGTATCATGGCTTTGCTGGGCAAGTGGGCCTGATTCATGAGACCGATTGCGCTATCGATATTGTGCTATCATCCATGTAGATGTGATAAGGAGTACGAACGATGTTTTCCACAAGCTTGTCGAAGTGGCTTGCAGTAATGGGAAAAACGTTCATTAGAAAGTTTAGATGTTCTTTATGATAACATTACCTCATCACCTTTGACCTCCTCGGCTATCACCCATGAAACATTTGTACCGCTGCGATGTTGGTACAACCATTGAATATTTTTAATGCCATCTGCGACATTCACCGGCCTTGAGCAAGCCTACCAGGCTTTACTGAAGAGAGGCCGTCTCTCGCCCAACGCATCTCAAGCAGCATTGATTACCCGTCTTTCGACAATACAGACTGGCCTTGATTCTGAGAATGGCACGACACCAACGGGCCTCTACATCCATGGTTCCGTAGGCACGGGAAAATCCTACCTGGCATCTTTATTCACCTCTACCCTTCCATCGCACATCTCTCGACGACGGGCGCATTTCCACGAGTTCATGCTCGACGTGCATTCGCGACTCCATCAAGCGCGGTCTCTATCCAGTCGATATGACTCTACGGATCCTCTGCCTGTGATTGGCCGTCAAATACACGACGAAAGTCGCGTGCTTTGCTTTGACGAGTTCCAAGTCACGGATATCGCTGATGCGATGATTTTGCAACGCTTGATGGGATCGTTCTGGGCTGCTGGCGGTGTCATGGTCGCGACGTCCAATCGGGCGCCTGAGAAATTATATGAAGATGGGCTCAATCGGGAGTTGTTCTTGCCGTTTATCGCGATGCTGAAACATAGATGCGAGACGTGGCCGCTGGGAGGGATGAAGGATTACCGCATGGCAGCCATCGAAGCAGCGGGACAGTCGCAGAAAGTTTTCTTCACAAACCATACTGAGTTCCGAGCGAGTCTTGGGGCTGCTCTTGGTGGTCGGGAGCCTGAGAATCGAGAGATACCAGTCATGATGGGTCGCAAGGTTACGGTTCCTGCGGTACAGGATGAGAACAACAACCTCATCATCTCGTCAACATTCGCGCAACTCTGCGAAGCGAAGTTGGGTGCAGCGGACTACCACGCTCTATGTAAGAGATCCAGAACTATCTTTCTGGACGGTCTCCGCCACTTCAGACTCTCGGAACTGGACTTTGTACGCCGCTTCATCACCCTCATCGACCTGGCCTACGAATCTGGCACCAAAGTCATCATCTCCTCCGACGTAACAATTGACGAAGCATTCGCCGAAATCGTGGAAGCAGAAAGACAGCGTCTACAGCGGAAACAAGGTGGACTCAAGATGTCTGTGAAAAAAGGAGGTGGCAGTAGCTCGAGTATGATGAGTACGTTTGTTTCTGGGGATACCGAGTGGTCGGCCACGGGGCTTGCTGAGGCTAGTCTTGCTACCGGAGGGGCCGGTGAGACTGATGTTGGATTTGCGATTGGGAGGGCTGTGTCTAGGTTACATGAAATGGGTTCCGCGATGTACGGGCAGGTTGATTGATGGATTAGTGTGTAACCTTGGCAAAGATATAATCTCAATCTCGAGGCGGGTGATGTTTCCCTGGCCTTATTCTTCTTTAGTACCGGAACGTCAGAGTTTTGACTAGCGAGGAGACAATCAATTCGCAAGAACCAAGCCCCGAACAAATATTACCAGCGCGATGAACGTTGACGGGGCTCCTCTTTCTCACTCATTTCATGCTTCGGCGACAGCGAAAGCACATCGCAACGGCCGAGGTCGAATGACTCGTGAGAACGAAGCCCTGCCAAGTGAACAGCCCTCGGAGAATGTAACAGCGACCCTCTTTGTTTCTCAGAGATCAGCAACAACAATGACCAAGCGAAGTAACAAGCATGTATCTTGACGCTGATTCTATACTTACCGTGGCGTCTTCTGGTATTTGATCATATCGATGAGTCTCGCGAAGAAGAACCACCTCGAGAGTTTCTTCTCCATGAGCGCAGCCGCACTCGCCTTTTGCAAGGCACTTCGACGCGAACGTTGAGATGTCGCATTAGAATAACGTTAGGAAGGATCATACAATACAGGAAAATCATGGTGTCTACTCTACGGTGGCTGGCTGAACTGAACTGCTTCTATACCTGCTCTCACCAGCTTCACGGAAAGCCTTCGACAACACGACAATCTCACGGCTACCGAAACCGGCCAAAAATGGATACCGTCATGTCAAGGAGGGTACGTGTCCAGCCAACGGCCATGTCCCGTTTCGAGTGAAATTTGTGCGTTCGGAGTACAGTAAGATATCATTCAACTTATATGAAGAGATCAGCAAATCTCCTGCCAACTTCTTCGCCGTTGAAGAGTTGGGGATGCCGACAACCTAGACAATCGCCGTTATTCTTTCAAGACTTTACATGATATTGGATATCAACCCAAACTCTCTGGCATGGCTATGTTGTTGGCTGTGCCAACTGTGTATAGTGGAGTATAAAAGGACAAGGGCGCTTCCATGTAGGCATCCAGTATCGACTTCCATTTGCCAGCAAGATGTCTTTTCCGAGGATATCATCTCTTATCACATTCCTTTCACTCGTGTTGAGTGTTCTCGCTTCTCCTCTCTTGCAAGAACGAGGTACACCTAAATGTACTTCAATGGATATTGCAATCGTTCGCCGCACCGTCAGTGACGAAACGTACTTCTGCAAGTGGTGGCTTTCTGAGTATGTCAAAGAGGATTTATCATGAAATCTAGTGTGATATCTGACATGTATACAGTGCTCGTACAAGATCACCTTTCCTTGAGTTTACTCAGACTCAGGTCACCGATCTTTGCAAATGCATCACATCGGCTTCTACCTCCAAGCCTAAGCGTGAAGAGCAGGACGCAGAACATGCCCTCGAGAAGAGAGCAACCCGCGCTTCATGCCAAGCAGAAGTCGGTGCTCAATTCACAGAACCCTACCATTTCTGCTCTTTTTACAATGCATAGTACGTTTAGATGCGTCCAAACAGAAGCCCGGCTGTACTGACACTGCCAAAGCCCTAGGAAGACCTCTCCCTTTGCCAAGTACTCAGCCCAACAGCTGATCACTCTTTGCAAATGCGCTATTGCTGGACCTACCTCAACATCTGTTCCTTTCTGCTCAGCTCAATCGTCGCTTTTTTCGGGCAAGCCTTCGCAGCTGTCGCAGGCTTCAAATTATTGTTCATCTCTGCTGAGACCTACTGTCTCGGCTGTCAAGACGACTACACAGATCTCAACCGTTACCAAAACTCAGACGCGAAGCACCTGGATTTCAACTCGCATCTCTACCATCACTCGCTCGACTGTCCTTTCCAAGGTCAAGGTTGAGACAGTAATTGAGAATGTCGTTGCTCAATCGACTTTGAATCAGACCAGCAATGTTATTGAGTTTGTCACAACCACGAACCTTGGCACTTTGTCTGTCCAGACGGATACGGAGACAGCGACTTCGACAATTAAATTAGCAGCTACAGGCGACTCTGCGACTACCATAGAGTTCTATGCTCGTGCAATGGCATCGACTCCAGCACTGGCTTTGTCTGTTTGGAAGACTCTTCCACCCGCCCAAGCCACTCAAGCATGCAACTGTTTCGTCAAGTCCGCATCACTCGTACCTGCAACGGTTTACACCTCGACCAAGACCGTAGTCAAGCCGGTGACCGCGATTGTCCCAATAAACGCACAGAGTAGTCGCGTCGTGCTGGTGACGTTGATCTCTACTATCAACAGAATCTCGACGGCTCGCTCTACAATCACTTCGACTGTTCGTACTGCTGTGCAAACGCAGACGGTGCGAGGTACCCTTGAAGCTACGTTGACCACGTCCATCGATACCTTGTCCACAAGCACTTCTCAGGTTCTCTCAATCGTGACATATACCTGTCCCAGCCTTGCTATGATCACTCCTACGACCACGGTTCGCGCGACATCATGGTCTACGATTACCGAAACACACACTACCATCTTGCCAAAGATCACATCAACTACCTCAAGTATATATGATTACACCATAACGGTCACCAGGTAAGACTCGGGGATCTCTAAGTGATCATCTCACCACAATAATATCCTGACCACGAGATATAGTTTGACAACTGCACCCACTTGCACCTACGGCGACTTTGAAGACATTGTGCGACGAGCTGCATCCACTGCCGATGCGCCTGTTCTGACACCAGCCATCGCCGAAAGACCAGCTATCATCTTCAACGAACCCGTCATTTTCAAGACCGTCTCTGTCTGTCCTCCAGCTTCGACGCAGACAATCACTGTTACTGCCACTGATACCAGCTTTGTCACGACTACATTGACGCAAACGAGTTTCAGCACTTCAACATGGACAGATGTTTTTGAGTATATGGAGACGACAACAACGGTAACGAGTACCATAACTCCTGCCTGCAGTACATCGACAATCTACCAGGTGACCGCATCGGCAACTCCAACCAGCGTCTGCGACACCTCTTACACGGACACGTCCATCTCGCCATCCCTCAACTACAGAATCAGCTGCACGATCGACTATACCACCGGTCCCATGATCAGACGAGTGACTTCTTCTCTGAACGCGTGCATCCAAGCGTGCAGTCGCAGTTCATCGACATGTCTGGCTGCTGTGTGGGTAGAGCAAGGTCAGGATTACCAATGGTGTTACTTTAAGGGTTCATCGGACATTCCCAATCCGGTACTCTTTCCCACGAGCATTGTTGCTTATTCGGCTACGAGGACGAATCTTCAAGAGCAGGATGTTTGACATGGGGAAAAAGATGGATTGGGCGAGGGAGAAAGTGTTGGGTTGAGATGAAAAAGTCTTTTTTTTTTTTTTTTTTGATTAGAACATGTCGCATCTTGTGATCAAAATTACTAGATTTTGCAGTAAAAATTTACCAGGGTTTGATCATGGATGGCATGGAAGTGGTGATTGCTCTCGTCGCAATTGTTGTAATTGTATCTCCGCCACCTGCTGAATGAGCAGGCAACCAGCGATGTCTGCGCCATTTTTTCTTTTTCCTTTTTTTTTTTCTCTTTTTCGTTTTCTTTGAGTCAGTTGCATGCAACCGATGAGATTAGACTTTAACAATCCACCAGGCGTGTCATTGAGGACATTGAGGACATTGAGGACATTGAGGACATTGAGGACATTGAGGACATTGAGGACATTGAGGACATTGAGGACATTGAGGACATTGAGGACATTGAGGACATTGAGGACATTGAGGACATTGAGGACATTGAGGACATTGAGGACATGATGCACAACCACGTCCAATGCCATGTCCTTGATCTTTCTGACGGGATTCGTCCAAAACATCTAGGAAATTCATCGAGCAGACGATCCGCCGTGTTTAGCACTTGTCAGCACGCAGGAAAACAAATGCAAGTGATTTGAATGGCTCCAAAAGAGGGATTATATTCTTTTGAGCAAATGCGCATTGGACCACCGCAAGTCGTGAACCAGTCTATCGTGAAGCGAAAAGAGAAAAAACAAAAAAAAAAAAAAAACAAGCGTCTAGAACATTTGTCTGTCCCTCATCTCGACAGGGAGGAACACCATCATGAGGGCAGAAAGCCAGATTCCGCCGGCACCGAGCCACAGGATACCCGAACTCTTTGCAGCGAGGAGATTGGCTCCGGCAAAAGGTGCAACGATACCGGCAATGCGGCCTAGACAGGATAGCATTCCGCTGGCACTGCCGCGGTAGGCCGTGTCGAACAACTCGGGGGCGGAGGCGTACAAGACGGCGTTGAAGTACTGTTGGAAGAGGAATCAGCAGTTTGTCCGGTAAAGCACTCGGTCCAATGACTCACAGTCTGCATGATATACTCAAAGGCATTGAGACCGACGTAGCCGGCCGAGGTGTCGACCTGGGTGTACATGGCCATCGCAAGACCCTGGCAGAGTGCCGAAAAGACAAGCGACCACTTTCTGCCGACCAGAGGCAACTGAACAGACGCCATGGCAATGATGGCACCAACGATACCGGGCAGGTAGATGTAGATGTAGTGCAGGTAGGTCGTGGTGACAGAGCCGGAGCCGTCGTCGACCTCGTTGCGAAGAAGAATCAGAGGCAGGAACTGACCAGCAAGGTTGAAAGACCAGTAGTCACCCTGTGAGAGAAAGAAAGTCAGCGGAGGGACAGAAAGCAGTGAGAACATTTGGGCACACTGACCATATAGGCAACAGCGAGGAGAATGAAGATGAACATCTGAAGCTTGTTGGTAAAGAGAGCCTTTAGGTGCTTGAAGCTGCCGGCCGTGTTTTGCAGAACGCGCTTGGTCGTCTGCATGGTGCTGAGAGGCTGACCCGAACTCGCGAGGGCGTCAGTGGTGGACATGGAAGAGGCTTCGTCAACGGCAGCCAGGTGCTCGACCGTCAGGACTGGCGGGGGAGCTCTGTTGAACTTGGCAATCTTGTGCAAAACCTCTATGGCCTCGGCCTCTCTGCCTCTGCTGACCAGGAACTTGGGCGACTCTTGGAAGGTGAAGATGAAGAAGCGCAGGAAGAAGATGAACAGGGTCATGGATCCGAGGACAATGAGCAGATATCTCCAGCCCATGTTGCTAGACTCGGTGCAGCACGGTCTTTGGCCGGTGCTACAGGCAGGAAGGTCAATGTCGCAACGCCATTTGGGTCTTGCGGCGGTCCCGTAGGCGATGACTGATGCGACGACGACGCCGACGGGCTGCCACAGCGAGAGGAGCGCGACGAGGAAGCGGCGGTTCTGGGGGAGAAACTCGAGGGTGATGGTGGCGTCAATGGGGATGTTGCCGCCGAGACCCAGCGACGCGAGGAAGTAGATGCCGCACATGGCGCCGTAGTTGTCCTTGGGGCCGGCCTGTTTGCAAGTCAGCTGGACCTTGGACAAGACGGAACAGGGTGAGAGGTACCAGAATGAGACCAAAGACTGAAGTGATCAGGCAGGTGAGGTTGAAGGCCCAGCGACGGCCAATGACATCGACGAGGATGCCAAAGCTAAAGGCGCCAATGGCAAGGCCGGCGTTTGCGCAAGCGAAAATGTCTCCCTGACGAGGGGTGGGCACATTCATCTCCTGGTAGATGGCGGATGCGACGAGACCGACGCCTTGCGACCAGGCAAGATCCAGGAAGTAGCCAAAGCCGCACAGGAACCAGATGCACCATTGGTATCTGCCCATGCCGAACTTGTCGAGCTCTGCATTGATCAGAGCTGCCTTCTTCTCGAAGGGTGTGAGAGCGTGTGCCGTGTTGCCTTTGAGGACGTTGGCGACCGAGAAACCAGCTTCGGGCGCGACGTCGACTGTGGCATGGCCTACGTCGGCAGGGTTGGAAGTGATTTGGCGCAGGCTCTTTTCGTCTTGAGCGTGCTGAGTTTCGTCGGAATTTTTGGAATTGGAGACGTCCATTGTCACCAGCTGCTAGTCGACACGACCGCGCGTGTATGATGACCTTGATGGTTTTGTTGTGTCGCGCGACGCTGATAAGATAAACTTTGAGCCTTTGCTTGCGTCAATGGCGACGCCGAAAACGGTAATACGAGCGATGCCGCCGTGAGACTCGCAAACGACAGCAGATATGGCAATTGCAGCAGAATTGGATCGCAGACAGCAGATATGGCAATTGCAACAGAACTGGATCGCAGACAGCAGAGATGCAGACGGGAATGTACGACCACTTTATCCCATCCCTGCCCCGCAACGTAGACGGCAGTGGCGTGTGAAAAAGAGCAATACAGTGAATACCATCATCTTCACAGCGCCATCTTGCAAGACTTGGCCAGTGCTTCCTCGACATTCGCCCGGCTGTCATTGGCTGCCTCTTATCCGCCCGCGTTTTGGTAGCCATAGTCTGCTTGTCAGCAGCAGATCTCTGCCTTGTCTGTACTTGATCGTAAAATTCTGATCGTCTTAGCGAGATCTGTGGGTTAACAAAGTGGGTTTCGCACGCGCTACTCGGAGGCTTGCCGAAAGCTATCGAGCGGTTGTATGCATGGCGTGTGTAGCTGCACGTCACCAACTGCTCATAAATCGGCCACACCGACACCTGCGATTTTTTTTTTTTGGGCAAAAGGTCCCAGTAGCACCAGATGTCGTAAAAGATGCTTGTGGAAAGGCAATGTATTTGCAAGCTGAAGCTGCGTCCTGGAGAGCATGTGCGGGAGCCATTTTCCTTGGATGTTACTTCGTTGCAGAAAGCACCATATTTTGCGACAGCCATGAATTGACCACATGCTGACGGTGAGATACGGCGCTTGAGTACACCATTATATTGACCTGGTTTCTGTAAGTCATCATCGAGGTACCATGCCGCCCGCTTGAAATCTGCCGGCTGCATGTGGCCAGCGACAGGGTGTGTTTCTGAAATGTAAAGCCGTTCCCAGTTCTTTGGTCTTGGCTGCACTGCTTCGAGGTAATAGCTCAATGCTGCCGCTATTATTGATATTGGCGACCGTGTGGGACGAGTTCAAGTCCGCAAAGAGAACAAGAAAAAAAAGGTGGCAGGCGATGTATTGCCGTTACCTGTAGGAACGTTGTCGCAGAACTGACCGCTGTCAACGTCCTTGTCTGAATTCAACACGAGCTATCGGTATGCGAACATATGGCAAGACATCCATATGGATCAGTATTCTCCAAGCACATCTTTAATTTTCAAACAAAGACACGTACTGTTTACCTTGCATGAGCCGTATCTGTAGCAATGTCCGTTGCACCATGACCCGGTGCAATAGCGCATACATCCAACAGCGTCTCTCATTCCAGACATGAACTTCGCTGTTAGACTGTATAGGGTATTCCCTGCCAAGATAGCCTATTGTGTGTATTCGTAGCACTGCATGATGATTTCCTGTAACCAAGAGTTATCCGCTGAGATCCGATTGAGTATACAGTCTCCGTAGCTAAGCTTCCTGATGTCAAGACAGATGATGTGCTTGCCATCAAGACCCTTCAGAATCACTCGATTCCTACGGTACCCGTGCAATTCTATCCAAGCAACAAGAGAAGTATATAGCATCTCGTGCGTGAGGTCGCTGGACCATCTTGTACTCGTGCTTCAGAATATCCACACTATCTGGCATCAATAGCTTCTTGTAGCCGACCTTCCTGGGTGCCATCTCTTGCTCGCGATTGTCTATGCATTCAAAATGTCCGTCGACCAGGAGTTCATTGACCATCAGAGCACCAGCTCTCCAGTTGATGTAGACGCGGAAGGCAAGGGCGGAAAGGATCAAGCATCGCGTGACCAGGACATTGTGTAGTCGTCGAAGGAGTGGATCGTAGCAAAATCAATGGCGGTCATGCAGTGGAAGGTATATGGTTGCCGTCGAGGCTTCAGCGATGTGGTGAACAGGACATGGCAGATGTGTGGGATGGCTGGCGCCCAAGTCTTCGATTCACGATGACGTGTGCCATCGACGAGCGCAAGGGGAATGTAGAATGGTCAGTCGCAGTGGCAGTGCATCGCTTGCCCAGATTCACGAGGAATGTCTCACAACCATCTTGACACCGGCGCGGGTGAACGAGTTCGGCCAGCACGAAGAACTGTTCGGGCCCGAGCGCGCCATGATCGATATCTTGCCGTGTGCCGACGCCTTTTCCGCTTTAGGATTGACGGCCCCAGAGCGCCCCCGATGGCCATGGCGCAACATGTTCAACCTCACTCCTGTCTCCAACATCCACCGTCATGCCATCGACACTGGCCGCAGACCTGTCGCGGCGTTGGCAAGCACTCGATTCGCAGTCTCGAGTATACCTGTTGGCGTGAGCATCTTGGACGAGCGCAGATCAGTCCATGCAGAATCCAGATCGTGCCTCAGAAACAATCGTCAACGTTTCTAACGAAGACCAAACTGTCATCGACACGAACTAACGCTTATCGAATCTGTCCAGAGCAGTTTGCACACGCTCGTGTTCTGAGACCCCAAGAGACCATAGACTTCGACTTCTGCTGGACGCGACCTCAAAACGAGTGTCTTCATCGATGCAGAAAGACTGATGCGTGCTAGATCTGGAAAACGTCCATGCATTACGATAGCAATTTTTCCCAGCAGGAGATGCCGCCCAGCTTGTAAACTCTGATGTTTGACGCTTGACCCAGAACATGGCTGGGCGACACCCCGGATCGACTCTTCCAGTACACCGCCATCCAGGGCACCGGCTTACCATTATGCCAGATTTGGCTCTGAAACCAGGCCTCGTCATTTGACAGAAGGGTTGGAGAATGTCTCGGACTCTAGCTACGTTCATTGACCCGTTCGCCGTTGTTCGTGTCCGGAGTGAGACATTCCTACAGGAATACTCGTCGAGATGCTGCTCGAATACAGTATATAAGGGCCAGTCGGATCCATCATGTTTTCGAATCATCAGCTCTCACCTTATACTCTCTTTCGCAGACAAACAACACTCTCCTCCAGTACTCCGGTACCAGTCATTCTTTGGACTTCAACCAAGCAACCAATCAATCAATTCTCTCAACCCTCTTCCTAACTTTCTCTCCCAATAACCATTCTCGACTCTTCCAAGACAATCATCAATCACCATCAACTGACAATGCGTTCCACCTTTTCTGCTGTCGCAGCCCTCGCTGCCATCGCTGGTGCTCAGTCGACCACTTCGGTTGACATTGCTGCCATCTCGGTGCCTGTCCCCACCTCCGTATTCGTCCTTCCTGTCGTCTACGTCACCGAAGCTGGTGCTGCTGTTCAGACCGCCACCACTTTGGCTCCTTCTGCAACCGCTACTTCCGACCCCAAGGCCACCAACGTCTTTGATTCTTCTGCTGACGTCAGCGCTGCCATCTCATCTGCTTCTGAGTTGGCCGCTGCCACTGCCACTCCCGTTTCTCGCATCAAGCGTGATACCTGTGTCCAGCAGCCTCTCGGCATCTCTCATGGCTCGCTGCCTGACACTCCTGCTGCCTTTGCTGCTGATGCCTGGTACGGCCTTCAGGCTCTTGGTGCCAGCACCCCTGCTGGCTACGTTCAGACCATGTCCAACCTCACGGCATCCAACTCGGCCGACAAGTACATGGGCTTCACGTTGCTCCAGACCTACGACGTTGCATCCTGTGTCTCACAGTGCAATGCCATCACCGGATGCAACTCAGTCAACATTTACTTCGAGCGCGATCCCACTGTTAACCCCGACGGCGCCGCATGTGCCAACCCTCTGTCAACTGTCAACATCAAGTGTGTCTTTTGGGGAGGTGCGAAATGTCATTCTTGTCGTATTCAGAACCAACGCTAACCTTCTGTTTCAGGTGCGGTCACCTCTGCCAATGCCAACAACTTTGGTCAATGGCGCAACCAGTTCCAGGTCTTGATTGCCGGTAGCAACGGGTACATGAAGTCCAGCTATGCTGCACAGCTCGCTGCTCAAGCTACTGCCACTACATCCAGCTCTTCTGCTGCCGCTTCTGCCACTGGCACTTCCGGAAACATCTACACCATCTACTACTCGTCTGATTCCACCACTGGCGCCTACTCCAACGCTCAAGCTTCCAGCTCGTACTCTGACTGCATGACTGCTTGCGATGCTGACTCCAAATGCAACGCTTTCACCTACGTTGGTGGTGCTAACGGTGTTGGCTCGGGCACTTGCTGGCTCAAGACTTCCCTCGGATCTCCTTCAAGCTCTGGCAACAACGTGGTCTCTGGCTCAAAGTCTGGCAAGAAGGCATCCTCGTCTGTTTCGTCGACTTCTGCCACCACTACCTCATCCTCCAGCTCTGCCTCGTCTACTGCCTCCTCGACCACCCTGCAGACCTCTACCACATCAAGCAGTGCTACCAGCACTCCTACCGCTGTCAACAAGAGCACCACCTTCGTCATCACCTCCGGTGACAGCAACTCTTGGCTTGCAGTTGCCGCCGGTGCCAATGGAGTTACCAGCTGGACCTTTGATGCCGCCTCTGCTTTCAAGTTCCAGCTTAATTTGGCCAACGGTTACCTCTTGGAGGCTCAGGGCGCCAGCAGTGGCTACGCCGCTACCATTGTTCCTGCTCTCAACGGTAACGGATTGAAGCAGGTTGTTTTCAACCCTGTCGGCGGCTCCAACACCTACGTGTCTTGTGCTCAGAACACAAATGGCAGAGCTCAGCTTGCCTGCAAGGTCAACGGCGTCGCCCAGGTGCCGGTCGTGTGCCAGGACAACTGGGACAACCTTTACCTCGCTCCTGCTGGCTCTTCGTGGCCTAGCGGCTGCGTCCAGCCCAGTGGCTTGTTCTACACTTAGACGGTCATAGTTAGAGGTTATCAGGCGTTTTTGGAACTTTAGTAGACTGACGGATTGTGGTGATGGTCTGGCAGACGGGCTGGGGTGTTTGGTTTGGGATGCTCTTGGGATTCTTTGTTTTATTTTGGTTTTCTTTTTTTTCTGTCAAATGTAGCCTCTGGATACACTCGATTGGTTTCTCCATTTTCAAATTGGTTCCATGTGATTTTCCACATTCATTAATACGCGGCTATTCTAACCACTTGTACGAAGATTGTGTCACTTCGTGTTGTGGGTGGCTGCGTTAAATTCAAGCCTTCAATACAGTGCACACAGATTTGTTAGATTAAGTTGCGCTGCAGTACATGTGTTGATAACAAGGCAAGGGCAAACCCCGTCCTGTGTGTATCAGTGCTATTGCGCAGATTTCCATCGCAGACCGGGCATGATTACCTTGAGTTTGGTGTCCTTTCTCCGGCGATTTGTTTGATCTGGATACGAAACTATCAAAGACCTGAAGTACAAACAGAGCAAGAAAGCTCAGCAACGTCTCGCTTAGCAAAGCAGTATTCATAGCCATGATCAAAGATAAGAGACACAGTTATTCCTAAATCCACGTGAGTCCCTGCTGAAGCTGACGCCCCGCATATGGTGAGAACTCAATTTCACATGATCGACGTTACCTTATCTTTGAGCAATCAGTCATCGAGCTCAAAGAGGAATCGCGAGCCGAGAGGTCTATTTTGGATCACTGTATAAAATAAAGCGTTGTCGCTGATCCATCCTTCGACATCCAAGGCTTCCTCCACACAGAAATCACAACAATACTTGGGCTCACTCGGTAGCGCTTTGCTCACCACACGTGCGAGTCTCCCCGTCTGAAGTCTCCTAGTCTATTACAGCCTCGCAACCTCATTCTCACACGACCATGTCCACACCAATCCGCTCTCTCGAGAACAAGGACAAAGATCAATGGGAGAGCCTCTGGCAACAATACAACACTTTCTACAATCGCGAAGTTCCACAGAGTGTAACCGAAACCACTTTTGCTCGCTTCCTGGACGATACTGTTCGCATGTATGCTGCTGTAGCCGTGGATGAAGAAAACAAACCCATTGGATTTGCTCACTGGTACCCCCACCCTTCGACATCGTCAGAGAAGGAAGTCGTCTATTTACATGACCTCTTTGTCGACCCTAAAACTCGCAATTCGGGTATAGGCCGTCAACTCATCGAGCACGTGTACTCGCATTCAAAAGAGTTGGGTGCACAGTCAGTGTACTGGCACACACAGCATTTCAATCACCGAGCCCAGCTATTGTATGTGAAGGTGGCAGACAAAACCGATTTTGTCCAGTATCGCAAGGTCTTGTAGGAACGATACGGTTTCAAGTTACTAGGGTTGCATCTCTTCGGTTCCGTCTAAATTCAATGATTGGGATTTAGATGGAACATATAGTATCATATCAGTTTGCGCTTGAGTTCCACTTGACGTCAGAGGGCCAATCGTTGCTTCAAGCTACCTGTGTCACACAATAGGAAAGAGGCGTCTAGGTGCAGTTAGAGCCCTAAAGCGGCTGTAGAAACAACTTTAACAGCAAGGGTCTCTTTTTCAAGAAGGATTGATTTGCCGCATGTAAGAATGCTTGTCCTTACATGCGAGAATTATCAACGTCAGGGCCACCAGGTGACCTAACTATTAAAGTGATTTTGGCGGCCGTGGATCTAGGCACCACGCGCTGTCTGGGGGTTTCTGCTTCTTCGCCCGGCTCAAGGTCTGATGCACCTTGCCTTCCCAAAATCCATCATCAACTCATGCCCTGAACAAAGGTGTCTTGAAGAGATTGAAAGTCACTAAGGGGCTTGAGCTAGAGTTAGAGATGTCAAGACATCTAGCTGCAGGTGCTTTTAGTCACAGCAGTTCCGATTGGCGCAATCTTGCCTCCTCCTTGCAGGGTAATGGTCCGATTGTTGAGCCAACTATTAGCAGATGCAGATCTGTCGTAGAACAAGTTGAAGCCGTTGCTGAAGATCTGAGATAAATCTCCCGAGGCGGTTGTGAGATTCTGTACGGTGGAGTCTGCAGTCAAAGTCCAATTGCTCGTCGAGTCGAGGCTAACGGCAATCGATGCGTTGCCATATCCCCAGAGTGCGGCTCCAGTCCACGAAGAATATTCTGTCAGAGTAAAGTTGGCTGTGCTTCCGTTATAGGCCACAATGTTTCCCGGGATCACACTTTCGGAGACTGTCACGGTGACTTCTGCTAGAGCAATGGCCGACTTCACCTCATAACTAGCGCTGCCTTAGAGCTAGCGTTCTGAGCGTCAATCTGAAGTCTCGAGTACTCACAAGTGATCAAAAGCTTGAGTGACTTGCGACAGGTTGGTGATGATAAGAAAATCTGTTGGATTAGCAAGGCATGATTAAGAGAAAAGGCCCTCGAGATTTTGAGAGCAACTCTAAGCTATATATCAAAGCTCTGATAGATTCAGAAGATTAGCCAACCAAATATTAAAACTTCGATAAATGGGGTTTAGCCGATTGGCGAGCCGGCCTTCTCCGAGAACGCTTGACACCGTTATGTATTTATGGACCTGCAAAGCCCGGGGCTGGCGGTACAATAATTTCGAGACGGTTAATGACGACATATCCGTCTTCGTGAGACGACATCTCAACATTCTGACAGCAATCACCGTCGGACCTTCATCTTTGATCTGCCCACATATGCAAATGTGCTCAGCTGAAGGAAAAACGAGCTCCTAAGGTTTTGTCAGGTCGACTCTGCCAGCGGTTTCTGACGCTCGCAGACATCAGCCGTAAGTCGTTGCCTTCTCGCTCGTTTGGTTTCTCCCACAATCTCAGATCTACCACAAGGGGTATCATCCACATTTCGCATGTCTGTCGTCACATCTGATTGGGACGTAAGACGACCACCGCGCCGAGCTGGTCAGCGTTCCATCAACGGATGTTTGCAATGCCGCAAGAGAAGAGTCAAATGCGATGAGCTTAAACCGACCTGCACTCACTGTGAGAGGCGAAACTTAACATGCTCATGGTATCAGCGTCCATGGAAATTTGTGGACGTCAATGACAAAGTCAGTGAGGAGTATGAGGTGCTTTCTGGTCCTCGAAACCGTCAAGCGTCTCAACTCACGGGCTTGATCAAACTTGATCCAATCGAGTACGTTCCCAAAGAGCAGCACCGAATTCGGAGTCAAGCCGCCAGTGCAACCTCATGCCTACGTGATTCAAGACCGCAAATGGCAAAAGCCATACAGACTCGACATCGTACTGGCAACTCATCAAGACACAGTCGAATACCTCCTTCCGTGGATGCTGGTCCTATAACTCGCTCCCAAATGCTGATTGCCGCTCTGTATCACTACCTTCCTACCAACGAGCCCAAGGAATACCGAGGAGAACATGAACACCCAAGACTAACATTCCTCAATCTGTTCAACGGTGCGATCTTCCATCCTCGGGAACCATTCCTGGCGGCCGCTATTGATTCTTTCACATTGGTCCAGGCATCTCTGGCTTTAGGCGACGTCAGACTCGGATTTGCCGCCATTCGCCGGTACAGTGCTTGCTTATCGAAGTTCAACGCAGCGTTGGCCGACTCTCGTCGCTACGATTTTGACGACATCTTGCTGTGCATCCTAGTGCTCTCTATTCTCGAGGTACGTTGCAGCTCCTCATACTTTACGCCTTCGCGACTGATACAAAATATCAAAGTCTGTTCGCCCCATCTCGCAGTTCGGTGGTTGGGCATCACATGTTCAAGGCGCAATACATTTGCTTGAAGGCCGAGGTCCGCGGTCTCTCGAGACTCGATACCAGACTGTGCTATTTCACCATGCCAAACAGGCTTCAATACTCTGGGGAATATTCCACCGACGAGCCATTCCATTCAGTGGCAGAGACTGGTTGAGGATGTCCGAATCTGCTCCTTTTGTCAACCATGAGACACGATTGATTGATCTTGGTACCAAGATACCAGGACTATTGTCACCTTCAACTTATCTCTCTAATCCCACAAACATATCAGATTACCGGACATACTTCCATGATCTCTTGACGACTTCTCAAGAGATAGAGGCATGGATTTCGGACTTTCGCCGACGGAGAATTGTTCTAGTGGATGATTGTGACAGGATCAAATTCCCTTCCTATCATCGCTTGGTGAAGCGCAATGTTTTGAAGGTGGCGTTCACTTTCCAGAACTTCAACGACTCCTGGTACCTCTCTACCGCTTGGACCTATCTTTATCTCATCCAAACAACCTACTTGTCTCTCCTGCTTTCAGGATTACCTCTTCAGGTCGATGTCGACGTAACATCCACGATAAGTTCTGTGGAATCCACGGTCGACAACCTTTGCAAAACGGTGCCTCAAGCTCTAAGCTCTGAATCAGGCTTCTCGGGTCGCCTAAGTGTGAACCTGTTTTTGCGGATGGTGACCTTACATTTTGAGGCACAAGGCCACCATGAGATGGCAAGGTGGTGTGCGGATATCGAGGCCGCTTTATACACACCTGACCAAGGCCATGCGGGTACATGGATGGAGGACTGGGAAGGAGTGATAGTACTACCTCAAATCACCCAATAGATTCTCATCCACATCATCTTCAATCATGCAACATGACTGTGAAAGGATCTAACCAGTTCAAATGAAATATTGCTTAAAGTGTCTCTCTTAAGTGCATCATGCACGAATCTGCTAGACGTAAGAGCTTGCTTATAGCATGGATCGCTAACTAGAATAACACTTGCTTGGACATTTTCTTGCTTGCTCGCTTGCTTCGTCTGCAGTAACCTGATACCTAAAGCAGATGCGGCTAACTGCAGAGACGTAAGGATCTATTAGCTTCTTGCTGCTGCGGTAGGATGCTATAATGCGCTATTGGAGTGAGCTGTCAAGAGGAACCCCTTGCGGCGATTGGATTCAACATATTTATCCTGTCGATATTTCTGCCGTTTGCGGCTCTACCCTTGCCTGTTGGGCTTCAGTTGAGTTTTGGAGATCCATGCCACCTTGTAACATGAGGTGATGAGATGAGGACATCAATCAAACATCATCTCTGGATTACTACTTCCCTCGAGGCGTCCAGAGCAAGTAGCGCAAGCTGATCATTTTCAAGAATGCTAGGTACATGGCTGCTTGTAAATATGAGGCTTGTCTTGATGGATCTCCTTGACCTGCTGCGAGATCGCGCATTCAAGCTACATATAACAACCCAATGTAAAATGACACGCGCGCTCTCTCCGTCTTTGTCTTGCTCTTTGATCACGCCTCTATCTCCTAGTCCTCGTTTCTGATGATAATGTTCAACCACTTTCCTCCAAAACCTCAGCATCATCGTCGGCCTCTCTAGCAGATCTGCTGACAACAGTGATCTCTATCTCTCCACCTGCTGTTGCTATATGGTCCTCCCGAGCTTTAATGATGAAGAAATCTCTGAGAAACCTCTTAAAGTCCGGAGTAGGCAGCCTCTGGTGAACCAAAATTCGAATACCAAGTCTCGATTGTGGAAACGTAAAGATAATGCTTGAGCGATCGATGGCATTGTTGTCGTAGAAGTTTACTAGGTAGGAGAAGGGGGGCCGGTTGGCATTGAAGCGGTGATAACCGTCAGGGGCTTGCGACATTGTGCGCTTGTAGTCGGATTGTTGAGGTGTATACGTACAAGTCTTCCGCTCTGTGGTGGATGAGTTTGATCGCAGTCTGAAGCCTTGGTTATCAGGAAAACACGAAACAGCCCCTTAGTTCATGCAACAGGAAAGCGGCAAAATGACAGCTTTGACGTCAGGCACGAAACTACGAAACTCGTTCTCATGATGACATCGTCTGATACCCGGGCTTGAAAAACCTAAAACTTGGGCATCGTCAGAGCATCGGCCAGCATCTGCGACTGGGTGGGGAGGGCTCACGGACCACGTCATGCCTCAGGAAGGAGGCGGCCGGATGTCGGCACCGAGGTTCATACACTTGCCCTTCGTTCCACAATTGACCACCTGCGTGGGTAGTTGGCGTCGAAGGAGCTATCGCTCAGTCCGGCAGATTATGCCGACATGCAGCGTATATCATGCTGCCTGTACTAGGGTTGAACTAGCTCCCGCCATTTGGTTCGCCAGTAACAACCTCAAGATCTTCATGCCATATGCTCTTAGAGACTAGCCGCAACACATCCTCGATCAGTTGTACGAGACTATTGGCCAGATATCCAATGGTCATTCTGATGCCCCCAACCTTGAAAACACAAACACCCGTGAGCTAGTTCAGATATTTTCCTGTTATCTCTGTACTCGGGTGTGTCTCGACAGACGGGATGCCCGTACTGCCGCATGCTCTTTCATCTGGTGATCATAGCCTGCAATCCAAATTTTGAAATTGAATACTACATTGATTCCAACCTATGCTGTCGATCATTGTCTAAGGATCATAAGTTCTCCATGCGGAGGTCCGCGGATCCGGATGAAGGGGGGACGAAGTGCTATAAGTATATCCCAATTCAATGGACTCCCTAGAACTTTTTTTTTCTTCTCTTCCGTCTTGACCCTCAATCGTTCCTATTGTTGCTATTTGACAAGTACCAACTGCTTCCCTCCTCATTGTTCTTCTAAGTTCTTTTACCGGAGGATATGAGGTTACTTTCTTTTCCGATGACCCTTACGATAACGGGGCTGAATGCATAAATCGTTCCGGTGATCTTTCAGGGAGCGGCAACATCGAGTGCTCCCTTACGAATGCCGATGCGGACTCTCAGTCCATAGTGATCACCGGTCTCTCGCCGCCATGCATTCTTTCGCTTTACGACAACACCGCATGCAGTCTCGACAACAATGCTGAATATGAAGCCTATGATGAAGGTCAGTCTGTTCTCTAATGGTATTAGAGAGGGAGGGAATTGACAAAGCTACTAGGAAAGACCAACCCTGCGAATTTCTAGGCTGGCATCCCATAGCATACGATGTCAAAGGCTGCTAGAATGTCAAGAGGTCAGGTCATAATTTGCTGAATACAACTGAGTATAATGCTCTAAGGGACAATGAACTTAATGATTGGCGTGACCTGGTGTAACTCTCTACACCACATTACACTAGAGCTTATAATGTGGTGTAGTGCACTATAGTGAAGTAGGGGTAATCTTAGTTAGATAGACCGTTTTGTATTATACTTTATTTAACCTTATAGGCCTTATTAGAAAAACTATCTGGCTACTTAGAGACCCTATACTACTAACCTAGTCTAAAACACCGCTAGGTAGATGGTGGTAGACTTTCGGCATTTAGCATGACTGCATCAAGCTCGTCCCGCAGTCCTGCAAGGACATGTGGGTTTGTGATAAAAGGATGGGACACGGTGGTGAGGAGCTGAGTTATGGCTTCACCACCGGCGATCATGAGTATGTTCGCCTCATCGATCAACCATCGTGGCTGTTTCTCTGCTGGAAATAACTTGCCGCCTCTCAACTCTGAGAAGATGGTGTTCTCATCTGAACATCTCAAGTTCTTCTCGTTGGCCAAGAAGCTCAGGACATGACCTTTGATCAGCTGCGATGTGATCAGGAAATAGTGTCGAATCGCTGATGCGGGACACTGACCGTATGATTTTTGAAGTACATACCCATCGGCCGAGGAACCAACGAGATCCATTAATAGGGTATCATCCTGAGTGGCGTCAAGAGCCATGGTATGTATCTTATCAGTGTCGCGTTCTCAAAAGAGCCGATGATGGCTTCCTTCCAATCAGCCAAGAATCCTTGCTCAAGCAGGCAGTTCCAGCATTCGTCTGCTCCAAAGGCGTAAGGTGAGACTGTGTCCAATGCAAAACATATGTATGCTGCACCGAAGCCGAAGAAGGCTCGAGAGTCTAGCTGTGCTCTCATACCAACACAGAGCGCTTCGACTTTCTGATAGATAAGCGACTCCAGTTTGACCACAGGAGACTTGGAGAAGAAAAGGTTGAGAGCATCAAGTCGAATACGATGCAAGTCATGACCCACAGTGGCGAAGGAGAAAGTTGGCGAGCCGGCAGCGTTGGTGAACCACTCGTACCCGAAGATGCTCAGTACCAATCCTTTGTCATGATGCAGCCATGACACACTTATCTCGAACCAACCCTCCACCTGCATAGAGCGTCTTATAGTACGTAGGGTCATTGACCTGTAGCTCGTCTGGGTTGATACAAACGATTGGACCTTACACATTGTTAAACTGACATAGAGTAGTGGCGAAAGTGGGAGCCTACCGTAGATGGTGTGCATACGTTGTATCTCGTAGAAAAACTGTCCGCCTCGATTCACATGCTAGATCTTTAGTAAGTATCAGACTGGTACGGCCTCCCTTACTTATAAATAAACTCTCTAGCTATTGCCCTACGGGCATCATAGCCATAGGCCCATGATTGTGTAACAGGATCACTCCATTGGTTCGCGCTTTGTGTGAATGGCAAACCCTGAACCTCGGCTCTCATCGAAACATCTCTAGCTTCCTGTTCAGGTCCATCTGCAAAGTGCCAAATAATCCCATTTATCAAACTAGCTTGTTGCATTTGACTGGAGCGCTTTGCCCTCACCCTTTCATACATGTCAAGGGCAACCCGTATCTTGTTTTTGTCTTGCACATAAGAAAGTGCTTCGGCTAGCGCTGCGGCGTCTTCAACCGCCATTGCTGCGCCTGATCAAATGCGTCAGTGGGAAGTTTAACGACATCAGGTCAGGTTATTTACCTTGTGACATATATGGCAGCATGGCATGAGCCGAATCGCCAAGGAGGACAAGCTTTCCAGATGAAGAGACGTATGATTTTCTCGGCGCGCCCATCATCAGAGGCCATTTCATTGTGCTGTCAATCATATTGATGACCTTGACAAGACTATGATTATGATTAGCAAGTCTTGGCATCCCATGCCATGGTTAGATAACTCACCAAGGATCCCAATCGGAGAATTCCTTTCGCATGTCGGCGATGACAGTCTCGTTTGACCATGTCGATTGATCTGTTTTATCTTCGTGAGACAGCACCATGTTGAAACTTTTTCCGGAAGCGATTGTGTATGTCATCACATGGCGATCAGGCCCAATCCTTGACAAATGTCAGCATGTCGGCTTGACGTGGGGCTCGCACACCGACCAGATATTTAGCGCTGGCACGTCCAATGACCACGATGTCTCTGGATCATTGCGCGTCTTATCTACATTGACTGTAGCGCGGTATGCTGCGAATCCGGTAGTGTGTGGACTTCATCAACCTCGGATGAAATGTGTTTACGGGCAACGGATTTGATACCTACATTTGGTTTTAGTCTAGGATCAAGACGGGGATGCCTGAGAACATTTACCGTTTGGGTCAGGGTTAGGGCTGCCGTCCATTGTGTGCCGTCCGCCAGGCTGACTGAAGGGGTCTCCTCGTCATAGTCAATGATGCGGCAAGCAGTGATTATGTTCACTCCCAGATCCGTGGCAAGATCGTGCAGTGCTCGATGGAAATGGGCTCTATGAACCACCTAGTAAGGCGCACCATACTTTGACCGAAACTCTGGCACGAGTTTCGTAAGACCGATCTTAGTCCCATCTGTCCACCTTCGAAACGTGATGTCGTTGGACTCGACAACTTTGTCCGTGAGAAAGGGCTTAAGACCCCAGTCCATCAAGATCCTGGCAGAGTTCGAAGGAATCTGGATGCCAGCTTCGACCTGCGGGAAGTAGCATCTCTGCTGGACCTTTGGGCTGTCTCTGCACTAACCTCGCCTAGTACGGCTGCTCGTTCGGGAACATCGACTTTATGCCCATTGCGGGTGAGAGTGACGGCGGCGGCTAATCCACCAAGTCCAGCGCCGACGATCATGATATGCAGTGTGATTGCAGTCTTGTGTAGCTTAATCTCTGGTCTGCTTAGAAAGTTGAGGCTATTGGTTAGATATGAGACATTCTGATCTGGATGTCAGCATGATATGGAGTTTGGATCTCTAAATCTAGCCTCACGTCAAATGCCTCAGATGATATGATAGAGTTCGCTGCGGGGCCTCCCGCCGCAACAGCAGCACCGCGGCTTTGGCCGGCATCGTCCGCAGCGACTATAGCTCGTGATACATTCAATGGGTTTGTTGTGAAAGAGTGTCGATTGAGTCTTTACACAAAGACAATTGACTTGCTTGTGAGTGAGAGTGGTGCTCGTAGAGAATCGAAATTGCAATACATATATCTCAGCTCGATTGTCATTGGTGTTTCTACCGTTTGTAGCTTTCTGTATTCTTCCCCGAGCCGGGGGTATCGGGGGCTAAACGGATGTAAAGCAACCGAGGCTTTGACGCTCAGCTCTTGGAGCGCTTCGGCTGGATCACCGGATGTAAACCAGACTGCGCTCTAACCAAAAAAGACCTGATACAAAAGGACCGTGAATGATTGAAAAGCCATGATTCTGCACTCGATTGTACTTTGTCGAATACTGGCAAAAACATGATTCCACTCATTATCAACGGTCAAGACTATGTGGCAGAATCGAAAGCAAGGGTTGCAGTCATCGGCGGCCTAGAAAGTTTCCAAAGAGCCTGTAAGGAAACATGCGGATTAGCGCTGTAGAGCTGTGGTACCGCCTTCCAGACTTTTGGTCACGCACCAAACCACGAATGCGGCGGCAGCTGCTGCTGAAATTGGAAATGTATGTATACTCCACGGGGCCCTGCATAAGCAAACATCAGTTGAAGCTTATCTAGCTCCTGCGCGACCGAGGTCCAGGGATTAAGCAGATTATTAAGGAAGGATGGGATCTAGAGTGTAGAGTTCCAGGACTACCTAAAGACCGAAAAAGGCTATACTAGAGGAGATTGATGTTCCATATGGTGGGAAAGTCGTGGCTGACGCAGGAGGAGAAGCAAGAGTGTCTGAAGACGAACATGTTGCCCTTTTGTGAGATAGAAGAGTAGGACTTGACAGAAGAAGAGAGGCGGTACTGTTTGGAGAGCAGAGAGCTGTTAGATGGACAAGGATATGGGAAATTCGACGAATTATAACAATGAGGAGTGATTCAAAATCAGATCTTCTTCTCACGCTAGCTTAACACAAGGTGGAGGCCCCTACGATGCACTCTATTTTTCCATGAGCATTCGAATCTTCCTGATATTGCTTGCAGCACGACTTCTATTTCGAGAGTTTCATGATGCTAAGCCTGATCAACCGTTCGCATCATGATGTTTAGCGCCCAAGGTGCGTCATCCACTAAAAAGAGCTTTCACTTTATTAGCTTTAGCAATCCTTCTAACCAACACTAACATCACACGCATTAAGCGGCAACCTAGACTTAACGTCGCCCTATTAGGCGCATCCTCCCCGCTTAACGTAATCATTAATGAAATTACAGACGTAGTAACTATAGGCTGCTGTCGTTTTATCACCTTACGACTTATAACCTTGTAGCGCTAACTCGTCTAATATTATAAGGCACGTTTTAGCGCGTTTGTGCCCGCCTAATTATTCTGCCCGCGTTAGGTCCACACAACTTGTAATAGATAGCTCTTTATCTCATTACTATTATCTCTAAACATTTTACTTCATTATGCACCTTTTACGCATAACTACTATTGTTGCTATTATAACGACTAGCGCTACTAATACGTTTATAATAATAGTAGAAGCGACCTTATATAAAGATACTACTTACTTTGCCCTATTAATTAAGACCTGCCCTATAGGAAGCTTAACATATAGCAAAATTAAGGGCAAATACATAGTTATATTACGCAAAGGCTATAAGCCCTTTTCTTATCTCTCTTATATCTCTACTAACATTTATGTTAACCTAGTTAAGAAATGGCAATTAAAATAGCATAGCAATAATACTTATACTATTAACAATGTCTTAGAAAAATTGCTTAATTTACTTTGTTAAGATCTAAGAGTTAAAAAAGTTAAAGAAGGTTATTAGATCTAGCAAATTAGCAAGGTTAATTTATGCTAGGACCTAGATTTATTAAAAGAGAAAAAGAGATAGTATTATAATATACGTCTAGAAGACTTATAAAAGGTAATAGTGCTTTTAGAAAATAGAAAATAGGCTTCTCTAGATTAATCTCACTACACTAGAGATCTTCTATTACGTTATAGAATAGATAAGGAAAAGGCTAATCTAATTAGTATTCCTTTAAATAGATATAATCTATTAAAACTAGCTTAAGAGAGTAGACTAGAAGGGGTATTAAAAGATTATTAGCAGCTTTATCTATCTAGCAATTCTAATAAGACCTAGTATTACATTTGCAATTAGAAGACTAAGCTAATATCTATCTAATCCATTAGAAGGACATTTTAAACTATTAAAATCTCTTATAAGGTACCTACGTTTAATAATAGACCTTAGCCTAGGATTTTATGTAGAGGGTATATAACAACTTATTAGCTACTTAGACTTAGACTATGTAATAGATAAGATAGATAGGATATTAATCCTAGGTAATATGTTCTTAATAGCTAGCTACCCTGTTAGTTAGTCTTATAAGAAGCAAAAGTTAGTTATAACCTTAATAATAGAAGCCGAGTATATAGCTATATACTAGGCTATAAAGTAGTCTTAATAGCTAGCTTAACTTCTAAGAGATATAGGCTACGGCAAATATATTAGTTATAACTAGTATTAACTAACTATAAAAGAGAAGTAAAGCTTTATTATCGGATCACTAGTTAAACTGTTTAGTAATAACTAAGCTTTCCTATTATAAGTTTAAGATGCCTATACTTATAAGAGGTTAAAACACATTAATGTTATATATTACTATATTAGAGACTTGCATAGGAGGAATAGAATTAATATTAAGTTTATAGAAATAAAGGACATAGTTGTAGATGGTTTTACTAAGCTATTACCTAAGCCTAACTTTATAAGGTTTATTAGCTAACTAGATCTTACTAACATCCGCTATCTAGACTAAGGAGGAGTGTTATAATATAGCATTTAGAGTGATAGATATAGTAATAGGAAGTTATGTAATACGGAGAATTTAAGTATAAGAACTTCTCTATTATAATAGTAGTTAATAAACTTAATTTACATACACGATTAGTTCTACCCCTTAATACCTATTCCTTCTAATGTTTCTATCTTCTAACAATTAGGTAATACTTTTTAACTACCTATAACTATACTATTAAACAACTAAACACTCTTAGACAATTTTAACTTAATTAGATGTCTTTAGGTATCTAAATCCCCTTTCTACTAATATATACCTTTAACATATAATAAGTTGACTTATAACTAACATAATAGTAACTATAAAACATAAAAGAAAGAGAGCTTAATTATACCTATAACTAGTATCTACCTACTTAATTACCTACTTTATAGGTTAATCTAAAAGAAGAAGCCTAAAAGGATTAGTCTTACTAGGAATCGAACCTAGGAACTCCTATCTATCTATTTAAATCCACTTTAAATTAGTAGTGAAACTAAATCGGTAATAGCGGATAGGTACTCTACTACTAAGCTATAAGACCGATTATTATAAGGAGAGCTAACTAACTAGTATAAGGCACTATAATAGATATATCTATTACCTTTATAAGATAGATTTAGTTAAAAACTATATAGTATCTAAATACTAGAGGGTTTCTACCTTTAGTAGAGATAATATAAACAAATGGTTTAGATAGATAAAAGACTAGCTTAAAGTAGAAGGCCTCTTTTAGATAACTAAGGGATCTATAACTTTTCTAACCCTATCTTCTTCTAAAGAAGGAGTAGAAAACCTTTTGCTAAACAATTCTTCTATTAGTAGAACTACTAATATCGTACTCTTTAAATTAAAAGATATAAAGGCTAGATAAGTTAAAAAGTATCGCCTAATTGTTAGAAGATAAAAACATTAGAAAAAATAGGTATTAAGGGGTAGAACTAATTATGTATATTAATTAAATTAGTTAACTACTATTATAATATAGAAGCCCTTAGGTTATAGCTTCTTAACGTTACCTAACTTCCTCTTACTACGTCTATTATCCTAACTACTATATTATAATATAGGTTCTATATATCTTTGTTTCTATAGTAATAGGGGTAACTAAGTTTCCTAGTTGCCTTAGTAATATATATATTACTATATATCCTTATTACTATAGTAGTAATCGTAACTAAGTTTCTCTATTACCTTAGTATAGTAGGTAGCTATATATTCTAGTTGCTATAGTCTTTCTTCTTACTTATTTATCTCCTACTATCTTAGTAGAGCCTTAACAAGTTATATAGATTCTAAGATTATTTAAAACCTAGGCTTATAACCACTTAAAATATGTCGCTCTAACCGCTTAAATCACGTGTCCTCTTACAATAGGGATCTCTTACTAGTATAGAAAGTAAACCTAAAATACTATAGAATTAACTAAAGGTAGAGACGTAACCTCTACTAACAAAAGCCTACTAACTATATATAGCGTGGTAATTAATTAATTAAGGAGAGAGTATCTATAGGCGTAATCTTAACTAAATAGCTTACACTACTAAAGCTATTTTACTAAGTCCTATCTATAGCCATTATAGACATATCTATAATTTAGCCTTACCCTACTATAATAAGATTACAATGTTTATAAGTATACTAGGACTACACTATTTTCAACTAATTAATTAATTAAAAACCTATTATTAGTAGGACATAGGTAGAGAGACCTATCTTATATACTCGAGGGTTAGAACTCTTAGAAAGACCTAAGGACTAGTTAGCTAGTCGACGGACTAAGAGATAAGTAGAAGGCGGACCGACTAGTAGTAAAGGCGGTACCTTACTTTCTTTATAAGTTAAGTAGATTTACGTAGTAGACGAGAACGATAAAGTAAGAGAAAGCTAGAATGAAATAAGAATAGATAGGGATAAAGAAAAAAGAACTAATAGAAGACGGCTTATAGGTTTGCCTTAGAACCAAGTAGCCTAATTAATTAAATCAATTAATTAATCAATCAATCGATAGTAGTTAGGCTTACTCTATATGTTAGATAGAGTTATATATATAATGTATTTATCTTCTCTGTATTTCTATAGATCTACCAAAAGTCTCTGTTGTATAGAATCTAGAAAATCATCTGTAGAAACATACTGGCGTTTCTCCTTAAATAGCCAAGCAATATCTTTTGTAAAAATCCCACTCGAGACTGTTTCAATAGTCGCTTTCTCAATCCTAGTAGCAAGATGCACTACTTCTGGAGTATCATCCAACTCACCGCGCTTCGTTAGAGCCTGAGTCCATGCAAAAATGCAAGCAATTGGATTTGTCGATGTTTTCTCACCCCGAAGGTGGGCGTAGAAGTGCTTAGTAACCGTTCCATGGGCGGCTTCTGACATAAAGATCTCACCATCGCTCGAGACAAGAGCGCTTGTCATAAGAGCTTGACCGCCGTACGCCTGAGCAAGAGCATCGCTCTGCGCATCACCATCGTAGTTCTTCATCGCCAGAATGACGTCTCCATCCACCCTAAACAAGTAAGCGAGTAGTTCGTCGTTAAGCCGATGCTCATATGTGAGTCCCTTGTCTTTGAACTGCTGCTCGAAATCTGTTCGATAGACTTGTTCGAATATATCCTGAAACTGGCCGTCGTACTGAGTCATGATAGAAGACTTCGTCGCCAGGAACACAGGCAACCCTCTTTGTAGCGCGAAATTGAAGGTGGCTCTTGCAAATCCTTCGATACTTTCATTAGTATTGGTGCAAGCCATGGCTACGCCTCCCGAAGACCCAAACTTGAATACTTCGGTCTGTATCGGTGGACTTCCGTTTTCCGGTTGGAAGGTCATGTAGAGGGTACCCGGTTCACTTATTTTCGCATCTTTGCCGGCGTATTGGTCTCCATAAGCATGCCGAGCCAGGACGATTGGCCTTGTCCAATGCGGTACCGCTCGCGGGACCGAGGGGATGATTATGGGCTCACGAAAGATCGTGCCTCCGATCACCTGGCGAAGCGTCCCATTCGGAGAATGCCATGCTGTACGCTGTCAGTAAAATCTCTTTCTTTGACTAGCTATTGTTTGCCATCTGACCTCTTTTCAAATTGTATTCTCTCACTCGGTGAGCATCAACCGAGATGGTTGGGCATTTTACACCCACCCGATATTTCTGAACAGCTTTGGCTGCTTCAAAGGTAACTCTGTCTTCTGTCTTGTCTCGATTTGGCAACCCCAGGTCATAAGAGAACAAAGGAACGTTGAAAAATGGGAAGATCAATCGTTCTTTGACCTCTTTCCAGATAACTCGGGTCATTTCATCGCCGTCCATGTCGACTATGGGCTCTTTGACTGTGACTGGAGTCCATGACGAGCGGTGCCTTCCACCTCTCATCGTGATTTTGCGTAGACCCGGTATGGAATTCCCCAATACTGTGGAGGGTGCACGTAACGACGGTAGAGAAGGACGCACCATATTCGCTGTAAAAGCAAGGCGCTTCTTCGACCTCCCATATATACTCATAGACAATCGGTAGTGGTCGGCTTTCGGTGATGGAAGCCGGCGCTTGGCCTGTCGCCGGTCATAGTTACCGTTTTTCACGCGCGTGACTCGTAACGTAACGCCGGCCGGAGGTCAGGTCCGCTAGGCGACGCGCTACGACTATGCCCCCAGCCTTGCGTCTCTCGAGCTTGGTCGCTGTTATGTTGTAAGCTCAACGACCCCAAAGTGACGCGCCCCCAAGAGCGACGAGGGCTTCAACGCTCGTGTTTTCACCACCACTTCGCTTCCACCTCCTGTTATACAACCACCACGTCGTCGTAATGGATCAACACGAGCTCTAGTTATAACAGGCCCTCGAATCTCTACGTAGCGAGGAACATACATCGATCCGAGCCACTACGCGCGCATACTACATATCCGAATGTACCCTACACGCGCGTCTCTAAGGCGTACAAAATCGACCTTTGGCCTATAAACATCGTAAGCAACTATGTCTAAAACAACAAGAGTTCCTTATCAAATAAATACTTGGATAAGACGTATAAGGCTTTCCTCTTATCTTTGCGCGCGCGATATAGCGTCGCGCATCCTTTAAATAAATAGGGATGTATAACCTCTTAGAAAGAGATAGGTATATAAATTTATATAGGATAATCTACGTATTGCCTTAGTAGTGAGGAGGCCTATTAAGGCCGCTCGAGTTGTTAGTGTTACGGTTCAATACTTTAACTATCCTAGACTCTATCCTTAACCGGCCGGCCGTCACGTAACGGCCGCTAAGGCCGGCTCAAAGTCTTTCTAGCTAGTCTCCTCTTACCTCTTTATCTTCTTGTCTACGTCTCGTTATACAGCTTCGACCCGTATCTACGTATTAGTTACAAATCCCGACTTCTCCCCTTAACAATAGACAACATATAATAACAGAATAAACTCGTAAGTTTAAGCTTTAAAATAACAATGGATTACACCGCTACTACTACGCGAGGTAAAACCCCTTTTACTACACCTAAAAGCTCTCGTTAAATCTATTAGATAATAAGATGGATTTGAAAACAAGGGGGTCAAAATTAGGCTCCTTTTTGCGTCCTTTCTAAGGCTAGCAAAGCTATCGATCTTTCTAATATCAATTAAGTTTGTCTCGAGGTTTAGAACACTTAAATTAAGGCTCGCCTTAAAGCTTTAACTCTAAGGAAGCGTAAGAAGGTCCCCATCAATCAATCTAAACACTTAATCTACGAATATAAAGAGCATTATGATAGCTAAAAAGGCTTACGAAGTGGAGAAGGCACGTAAGGCTCTACGGTAGTTCTTGTACGATGCGAAAAAGGCTTCTAAAGTAGTTTAAGAGAAGCAGCTCTAAGAGTTCCATTTTTAATGGCAATTGTAATTAGTTGTTGTTGAAAAAATGGTTGAATGGTAAGACTTCGAAGCGTTGAAGCCTGCGTCGCTTTTGGGCGTGCGTCGCTTTGGGATCGTTGAGCTTAGTCCATTACTAGGGCACTTGACGGGGAGCCCTCTCATATCGCTGTCGGAAGAGCTTTATTAATCTGTTCCGATGTATTCCTAAACCAACAGAACATTCTAAGCTAGAAACATAGCAACAGGGTATCAAAAACAGTCGAGTAGACAGCATATACAGACCAGAGAACGAGTAGAGTCACTGAATGATGCTCACGGATTAGGGGTACATTCATGTTACGCTTGTACATATCTGTCTATCCTATGCCTCGTTCGATGGATACTGGACACGGTCCAGAGTGCCAAATTCCTCCTTGATGGTTCTTATGCTGGCGTATCTTTGAATCAACCCGATTGTGCCGGTCTTGTCATTGGTACCGCTGTCTCGACTGCCGCCGAATGGCTGTTGTCCCACAACGGAGCCAGTACATTTGGTGTTCAAGTACAGATTTCCAGCAGCATGCCTGAGAGCATCCTGCGCCCGACGTAGTGCATAAGCGTCCTTTGAGAAGACAGCACCGGTCAAAGCATAGGGTGAAGTGGTATTGATGAGATCCAGGGTCTGATCGAACGCGGAGTCCTTGTAGACGTAGACGCCAAAAAGGGGACCAAAGAGTTCGCGTGTCATGATATCATGTCGAGGATTGCTCACTTGATAGATAGTTGGGTCGACAAAGAAGCCGGTAGATTTGTCCGCTTTTCCACCAACGATCAGCTCAAGTTCCGAGTCTGTTTTCGCCTTCTCTATCACATTGTTCAACTTGTCAAACGATCTTTCGTGGATCACGGAGTTGATGAAGTTGGCATAATTCTCTGGCGGACCAACCTTCATTTTCTCCGTCTCTTCGAGAATGTACTTTTTGAACTCTGGCCACACGGACTCGGATACGTATACTCGCGAGCAAGCCGAGCACTTTTGACCCTGATACTCAAACGCAGCGCGGAGTGTGTTAAAAGCTGCGCTCTTGACATCTGCAGATGAGTGCACCAGATGGAAATTCTTGCCTCCGGTTTCTCCAACCACTCTAGGATAGGAGTTGAACTTTCCCTCCGCAGTGGCTTTGCCGACCTTTCCTTGGAGTTCTTTGAACACAGCTGTGGATCCGATGAAGGTCAGAGCACTAAACTCTCGTCTGTTCAGAACAGTGTCGGTGACGAGCTCTGGGTCACCTGGTACAAATTGAACCACGTCTCTAGGCAGTCCAGCTTCCAGAAGGATCTGGTAAAGGATCCAACTTGCATGCAGCGCCGAGGCAGAGGGTTTCCAGATTACGACGTTACCGAGAAGCGCCGCAGGTCCAACAAGCGTAGCCCCAAGGGCAGTGAAGTTGAAGGGAGTGATGGCATACACGAATCCCTCGAGTGCACGATACTCCATCCTATTCCAACTTCCTTCCTCGTGAATTTTTGGTTGCTGCGCAAACATATTTTCGCACTCTTTGATGTACTGCCGGAAAAAATCGATGGTTTCAACTGATGAATCGATTTCGGCCTGCCAGACATTCTTTCCTTGGCCTAGCATGGTTGCCGCCATGAGTTCGGTGCGGTACTTGCCTGCGATCAACTCGCAAGCTCGAAGGAAGATGCCAGCTCTGTCTTCGAACGGCATTGCCTCCCACGCGGGCTTGGCTTTGAGAGCTGCATCGATACAGGCGTTGACATCATCGGCCGAGGCCGAAGCATATTCGGCAACGTTCTGCTTGGTGTTTGATGGATTGAGTTGAGTTTGGGTCAGATTGGAATTGAGCTGCGGGTCAAAATAATTAATGTTCGCTCTTGTTGGTCGACTCAAGACCGCTTCTCCGTGTACTTACGGTACGTGCTTGAGTTGAAATTGGGATCCCTGCAGGAAGCTCTTTCTTCATCTTTTCCAGAGATGCAGTAATCTCCTCTCTTTCTTTTGAGCCCTTGGCAAAATGTTTCTAGCAACAGGTCAGATTCAATCCGAAAGCTGGAACACATCTTCTCGGACTTACCAAGGGCTCATTCTTGAAAACAGGCATCGTGTATCTAGAAAGCCCGGCCCGCTGTGACCAAGTGACTGTCGCCAGCGGTAGGCGGTTTGCCGAAGTGGCACGCATCGTACGTAGGCTAATCATGGCTAGGGCAGAATGTGACTGGGCGACGGCTTGTTGATTCAATGAGACGATGATTGTCACTACTCGAATCTCAAGGCCAGATGTAAAGTCTATATAGTTAAGTGGTTGGAGTCATATGTCACATGCATGTTGCATGCGGACTTGGATGCCGACTATCGTATCGCAATGGCACAGCTCGCGACGGGCATGGACGCCGACAAGTCGAGATTGATCTAGCAAAGAGACCGAGGCATGATGCGGGGACTTCACCTGTAAGCCGAATGACAAATTCCATTTTCAATGACTGCTGTTATCGCAAGCGGTGATAAGCAGGGTCCGAGGCGTTTTCAAAACGGATAGCCTGTGAAAGACGATGATAAGCAAACCAGCCCCCACACGTGTGTGGTGTAGACGTCGTCGGAAGATTCCCGGACCAAAACCTCGACACTTCCTTGCCCCCCACAACCCTGCACCTCATCGCGACTGTTAGAACATTTCGATTATACACAAATTACGCTGTCAACTATCTCAATCTCTTGTCTCTGCCGATCACAGAGAGGGTTCAGATTATAACACAACAACCAATACTTCGATTGCATGTGAGCGAGCGCGTAATCAAACTGTGGGGCCTAAGGTCCACATGGTCGCCGTGATGCCAATGTCGCGATAAGCCCGCTTACCCCGCTCCAAGTAGTCCACGCCTATCATGCGGGGAAAGATAGTGGACTCAGAAGCAAGACAAGTGACGGCCATGCACAACGTTTCGCGTACCCTGAAAATTGTGGTTGTTCCCTTCGACTTTATTTTGGGATGACCAGACATCAACAACCTGCTCGTGTGCAAGTCAACCACCGATCTATCATTCCGTAAACTGGTCACCCTGGCTTCTTGTACCAAGATGCAATCTCGCGCTCGTGTTCTAAGGGTACCGCGCAGGATCCCCAAAGCGTAAGTTTCGTGATCCTCAAGTTCCCACACAATCATGTCATACTGGAATTCTATCAGGTGTAAACAATGCCGAGCGGCCAAGATAAAGTGCTCAGGCATTTCTCCATGTGAGCGGTGTAGTCGACGCCAACAACCATGTACTCTGCCCACTGATGAGCCTCACGTGTCCATTCCTGAACGGTCAGTCTCTCTTTGCGACTCTGGATGGCTTCACAACTAATAATACCTCTTCCAGATATTTAAAACAGCTTGAGGAAGAGCTAGCAATGTCGAGATACGCAACAGACAATAGCTCGGTCTCCAGACCTGAGGGTTCACCAGACGCGCAAGGGTCAGGTCAACAAGCAAACGCAATACAACTGGACAATGAACAAGATCGGATGCCTGAAAGTGGTTTCTCACGGCAACAAGGCTCGTTACCGTTGTTGCAAAACACGCAACAGGCCTACCTGATATCCCCTCCTGCGACAGCTCTCAACTCTGAATCTCAGAGTGGCAGACCTGATGCATCGGGTCCATGTAACCAGGCAGAGACTGAGATTGAGACGTCGATGGGGACTACTGAAACGGCCGTTCATCCAAGAAACGACTCTGTGTCAGAATCGCACGGTAATAATGCTTCGCAGCAGGTCGGGATGGCTCCCAAAAATCCTCTCGTAGGTCGTAGCTTGTCATATCTTATCGATACAAGAGGACGAGCTCGTAAGTCTAGTCAGTCCAGAATAGGATTCATGACATTGGCTGATACTGGTTGAAAGGCTACCTTGGTCCAACATCGACTTGGTCTTTCTGCCGCCGCGCCGTTGCTGTACTTGGGGCATATCCACGAAGCCCCGCTTCGACAGACAATACCACATCGCCCCTGAATCTAGATGGCACAGCTCTCCGTCTTACTTGGGAGGCAAAAGGGAAAGTTGAGGTCGAAGACCTTGACAACCTTCCTGCGGAGGAATATGCTTTGTACCTGTACAACACCGTCAAGTTCCGCCTGTGCGAGCTGTCTGGTCTTATTGATGATGTGTCATTCATGAAGTCATTCCGACAATTCCACGAGATGCCACGTGAAACCGCACAGTCGCAACGACTGTGGTTTATGCAATACTTGCTCATCATTGCATTTGGCAAAGCATTCCTTACGCCTCCGAGTAACCTACCACAATCATCCCCTCCAGGAAGCGACTTTGCGCAACGAGCGATGTCGCTCCTTCCCAACTCCCCACAGCTACACGATGAGGGTGTACTAGCCATCGAGGTGCTCGGTCTTGTCGCACTCTACTTTCAGTCTATTGACATGAGGTCAACAGCCTACCAATACGTAAGTAGCTCGGCATAGGTTTGTTCTTGCTCCAGCATGTACTCAATCAGCGACAGATCGGTCAAGCCTTACGTCTCAGTTTCGTCGAGGGCATTCATCGACAGATATATGACGAGGTCATTAGTCCAGGATTTTCCGCTCGCTGTAACAGATTATGGTGGTCCACCTATATCCTAGATCGTGATCTTTCCGCTCTAATGGGCACACCACCATCTGTCGCCGAAGACGAGATAACTGCAGATCTGCCTTCGCGCGGCGAAAACACCTTGATGAGCAAGGCCTCTACTTTAAGAGTCCGTCTATCTCAGGTCAATGCCAGAGCTTGCACATGTGAGTCAATCCCGGCGTCGGAAACCGTTTACAGCGAGCTGATCATCCCGGGCTAGCCGTGTACAAGGTAGATCAAGACTTGGACAACTCATTCCTCGCCAACACGACGAGCATACTGCACCAACTAGCCGATCTAGCACAAGAGATCGATGCAACCATCTCATCATTCAAGAAATCGTCAAAGATGGATCTGCCATATTGCCTTCGCAAGGTAACTTTGGCCTACCACAATGTTAGTCCAGATTGAATTGTCTTCTAGCAAAGCCTTGACGTGTTGACGGACATAGTGTATCGTGTTGACAACTCGACCTCTGGCCATGTGGTTATTGATACATAGCCTGCCACCTGGGACACAGGAGCCTCACCATATCGCTAGCCCAATTGCTGCTCTTCTTCAGTCTTCAATCCACTCGGCAACCTTCGTCATCACCTTGATCCATTCTCTGATCGATCATGATCTGCTAGGTAGGCCGACTGCCTCTTTTATCTTCGAGGTGCAACATAGGCTAACCTACATGAGAATTCTTCCTCCCTTTCGAATTGGAGTATTCTTATTCGTCAGCCATGCTGCTTGCGATTCTGGATTCAATCTTACCATCATATATTCCAGATCTCAACTGGCTCCAGAAGTCAATGGCGATACTGGATGCCATGGTACAGAGGGGGAACAAGGTTGCGCTACTAAGAAAGACTGAGATTGAACAGCTCCAGACCCTTCTCAATCCTCTCCGACGATCTAATTTCCCTGAAATGCACCTACAATTTCCAGAAAACTGCCTTCAAGAACCAATGCAAGGCCAAGGCGGTGCCCAACAAGCTTACAATCTCACATCAGATGCCACACCAACGATTTGGGAAGGTTTCAGAGATAGTGAATCCTTGATTCCATGGGATATGGACCTCGACGACTGGTTAAAAGCTACTAACCCTGAACGCATACTGGGTATCGCTGAGCAGTTTGAGCTTGAGATACTGGAAACATAGCCACCGCAAGCATAAAAGAAAACAAAGACCATCAGTGGAAAAGCAAACTCTACTCAGCCTTAATCTGAGCCAGTTGCGCCTTGTACCAAGCCTGCAATGCTCTGATATCCGTGCCAATAGCAATGAAATCGAAGCGACCGATGGCATCTTTGGCACCTCGTCCGTCGGCCACCAGAATGCCTGTTTTCTTGCAATGTTTCTTTGCAGTCTGAACAATCTTGTCGATGGCTTCGAGAAACGGCGTCTCGGAGTACCGAGCAGGCGTGTAACCAAGTAAAGCCAGTGCTAGATCGTTGGGGCCAATGAAAATGAGATCTGGATGATGGTCAACGTTGCGTATCTTGCACATCGCACAGCAATATAACCCACCAACGCCATCCACTTCACAAATCTCGTCGATGTTCTTCAACCCTTCGATTGACTCGATTTGTAGCATGATCAGGGTATTGTGATTGGCTGTCGCAGTGTACTCCGACGGAGTCGACAGCCCGTGCTCGAAACATGGAAATGCTGAACCTTGTCCCCTGATACCGATTGGTGGAAACTTAGCGAAAGATACAATTTCTCTTGCTTCCCTGGCATTGTTGACCATTGGAACAAGGAGGGCACTGAGTTATGTCAGATGTACGATCTAAGTCAGAGCCGTTACATACTGTGCTCCGGTATCGAGTGCTCGTTTGATAACCGGCGCCGTTGGACCTCGGACTCGTACTACTGGTGAAACACCAGAACTGGACACCGCGCTGACCATGTCGTGCATGTCAGAATCTCCAATATTGCCTTGTCGAAGAGTCAGTGTCATGTGTGAGTCCTTCCAGGAAGCAAGCAAACTTGCCATGCTCGCAGTCGATTATGACAGCCTTGATGGATGGTCAGCAGAGCGACTAAGTCGTGGTGCATTCGTGGCTACTCACGTCCAATCCAGTATGAGCGACCACCTGAGCTGTTCGCAGACCTTTGAGAGCCTGGAACGTCCCAATCGCTGGCTTATCAGCCTTGAGAAGATTTAGGAGGCGCAATCTGGGATTCATCTCGTCTATGCTATAGAGTGTCACAATATTGTAGCTTGGAAGAAAGGGTAATTATCAAGATGAAGGAAGCAGGATCGATGAGATCGCTTCGCATTGGATGCCCGACGAGGTCGGCAATAGACACCGAGATCCCGAGCTTCTGTTATCATCACACTCGAATATTGCCATCCGGCTGCGTGTCATGATGCGTAGTTGAAGATCATTGGGGACCGTAATCCCCACATGGTTGATACGGTTCATTAGAAAAAGAAATGTTGTGCTTCATCGAAGACATGGTCTGACCCTACACCCTATGCATTTCTGAGGCCATACCATCTTATCCTGAGTTCCTTTTGAGCGACAGCAAGGCCATCGTGCAGCCGGTCCGTTGAGCCCTGATTCTCCGCGGCACGACGCATGAGGAAGTGCAAGCACTCGCGGACTGTTCCCCAACTTATACACTTATAAACTCGAGTCCGCTGATGAGTCTGATCGGGGCCAGCGCCCCCTTTATCTGCCTCGACGTTTTCGATAGTGTTCAGAAGTTCACCGCTGACATGATCAGCCATGCCATACAGCTGACCAAATTCAAGCATCGGCGGATCGAACCCCCGAGCAATCAAGTTCATGTGCGTTTTGGCGGCCGTGTGAATCGAATGGCTATTGTGACCAGCAGCAAACAAACGGAAGTCAGGCAGGTCGTTATTGCCAAGACCTTCAAAAGAACGGTGAAGGAGATCGTGGACGATGCCGTTGTACGATGCATCAGTGTCTTCCTTTGTGTCATGAATACGATCGCGGATCTCATTGAGAATGTAAGCCCCACGGACGAGCTTGATGCCAAGAGTCCAACCTTGCTCAGAAGCGAGCTTGAGGTGATCATGAATCAACGGTCGAGAGGCTTTCAAATAAGATTGATAGGTGTTGTAGACAAGTGCATCTCCATCTTTGTTGTATCTTTGCATGACATCGATGGTCCATTCGTCTATGGTGGCCTGAAATTTCTGTTGCTCCGCATCGACAAGGATGCGAGTGCCTTGGGCGCGTGCCACTTGACATATCATGTCGAGCGCCTCAGAAAATTGCTTTGGCGGCTGTTGACCAGCTGAAAGCTTTTCGGCGATACTACCCCCAGCTCCTGTATATCTTTAGAAGGTCAGTGATAAGTTCAGGGATCGAGACCAGTGGACACCAACTTGAGACCTAGATAATCGTCTTTGCCGATACAGGAGAGAGTCTTCAGATTCCCATCGAGCCATTGCTGAATCTGCTGAGCCGATATGTCTATCTTTGGATCTGCCTCGCTCATATCGTGCGCTCGACGCTGCCAAAGCTGCTGTATGCGTACCATCGATAGTGAGATCCGACGGCCAGTGCTGACAGCATCCCAGGACACTATCATCACGATGCTCCCCTCGGCACAGGCCGTAGAGGCTGTCTACCTTGATCCCGACAGGGGTATCCTCGCTGCTTGCCGTGAGCAAAGAGGTGTTCAGAAGTTAGTTCTAGAATGCGGCACAGTCTCGCAAGCGACGATTGCCAAAGTTCATGAAATCTCTAAAACTAGCAACGCGAACTTCGTAGACGCCCCCGTCTCCGGCGGTCCTATGGGCTCCGAAGCTGGGACTCTGAGTTTCATGATCGGCTGCAAGGACAACGATCTTGAACGCATCAAACATCTGCTGAAGTACATGGGCAGAGAAGACAGTTTGTTCCATTGCGGTGACGTTGGTGCAGGTTCCGCCTTCAAGATCATCAACAACTATATCTCCATCATCAGTGTCCTGAATGTCTCGGAGGCGCTCAACATTGGAGCCAAGATGGGTCTCAATATGCGATCCCTGGTTGATCTTATCAACTCAAGCAGCGGTCAGTGTTGGGTCACTTCGAAGAACAATCCAGTGCCTGGCATTCATCCCAATGCTCCGGCAAGCAAGGGCTATGCTGGTGGTTTCAGATTGGAGATGGCAGAGAAGGTCTTGGGTCTTGGAAGCGAGCTGGCCACGTTTGCGGGCGCTCAGACTTATTTGGACAAGACGGCATTGAGAGCATTTGCAGAAGCAGCTAAGGACCCTCGTTACTCGGGCAAGGATGCAAGGGTGGTCTACAAGTGGTTGAACGAATATGAAACGAAATCCTAAGACGACGATTGTATAAAGAGCCCCGAAAGTTGATTTCCATTAGAACGACAACCATACCGTCCATCAATCCATGTAATAGCCAACACGGTGATTATCCTGTCGCTCAATCGGCTTGCCAGCAGAACGGACATGAATCCCGCAATCTCACGAGCAGCGACGGCTTCCCTAGCCGAGCTGTTTTGAACCTGCTCCACTATTATTCGTGTTCTATCAATTGTTTATATACATATGTACCGCCAACCCTCGGTCTACAGAATTCCGAAGCCAGATCTTCTTCACTTCAAACTCAACTAGCTTGCCTCCAGACGTCGCAATATCTTACCACCAATATTCAAAGTTCTACCGACCAGAACTTACGTGATCCAACCTTTTACTAGCCGCTATGTCAACCATCAAAGGCTTGCAAAGCTTCTGTAAAGGTCTTTGGGAAGCAGGCCTCAAGAACCGTCGCAGGGTCGTGGGGGATGAGTTTGTCGACCGAGCTTTAGCCAACGGATCTTCCAAATTTACCCGGCCTGGTCAAGAGCTCGTCACTCAATGGTGCTGGGGTTGGGCTTGGAGTCGTCCAGGTCTCGAGAAACGAGACAGAAGTCTTCTCAACATTGGCATGCTTATGGCTTTGAACAGACCGACTGAGTTCGGAGTACATATTCGAGGAGCTAGGAACAATGGCCTATCCGAGCTAGAGATCAGGGAAGCGATCATCCATGCGACTATCTACTGCGGTGTGCCATCTGGCGTAGATGCAATCAAGATCGCCGAGAGAGTTCTGAATGAGATGGCGGAGAAAGGAGAGGCGAAGAGAGAATTGGGAGGCGAAGCACCTAAGGAGGATTAGACGCTCTTATGTTAGAAGACAACATGACCGATCACGACAACCTTTACTCCGAAATGTCTAGTCCATTGGAGTATCTAACGTCTCAATAGTGAGAGCATGGGGTTATGTACGCGTCGATAAACACAAAAGTGAGGAGGAAGCCATTGCCACTGCTGCGCAGTTCTTCAAAAATGTCCCAGGTTGATTAGAATGTATGTGCAGAAACAACGATTTATCGTATGGTGACCTCGATCAACTCACCTTCAGTCCAACCTGCGTCATCTCCAGCCTGTACAAATGACAGATTTCAGGAGGTCGATGAACGATGGAGGAGTTTCCTGATATGATTCTCGATCGAATGATTCCTCCGTGCCCGACGAGACGCCACAGTCGACCGAGATGTTGAATCGATGATTTGTAATACCATTGCAAAGGTCTATGGCCATCTCAATCTCGGCCTTGGTATCCTAGAAGAGGAAACGTGGGTTGGAGTAGCTCAGTAAACCCCAGTAACAACCAGGAGCCGCAAGGTACGCCAAATGGACGGCTAGCACATACGATAGGTGTAACAGGATCCGTTTGCGCTCCGATGTTGCAGCTACTTGCAAGTCAAGTCCGCGGATGCCGTAGGGAAGCGAGATTTCAAGATCCGACGCGCAAGAGATGGCATCGCTCGTTGACTTAACGAAGATAATGTCATAACGGCGGTTGTTGTCCTGGTGCAGAGAAAAGGACAATACTTGTTCGATGGAGAGAAGAGGTAGACCAATGTGCCTGAGTAATGTCTCTCGAACCTATTCCCCCTTGGAGCCGACAATTTTCATGCTTTCGGCTACGTTCGATTGCAACACGAATGATCGACATTGTGGATATGTTCCGGGTGCGCAACAACGAGGCAAGTCTCGTGGACAATGAGGATGATCCGCACCCGATAAGAAGAAGCTCTGGGCGGTAATGTTTGTTATGCGATTGGGGGGTGCTAAGAAGGATTGGCCTTATCACATCAGAGTCCAGAAGCCATTCGAACTCATTCTCCTACGCGAAACGTAGATCCCAGTATTCTTGATCTCCGAAGGATGGGGGTGGCGCCATTGCGTGGTGAGAGAGATTTGCTCAATCCCGTGCCGAAATCTCCACGAGCGGCGTAGACAGTACGCAGGTCGAGAGACTTTCTCCAAGCCATGGCATCAACAAGATTGATTGCGGCTATGGGGAAGGTGTTTTACGTGATACGCGTGACGTACTGGCTCACTCCTTTCAGACTCCAAAACGGTGATGATGTTGTTCGAGGCCGACTCCTCTCATTCCTCGAAGGGGTCAGAAAGGATTATCCCGATATGCCTGTCGGGACTGCGGCATACTGTTGGGGTGGCAGGTACACTGTCGAGCTATGCACTCGAGGCAAATACATGAAGTCGTGCACCGACAAGCCATCTGAACATGAGAAACCACTGGTGTGTGCTTTTCTCGTTGCTTCGTACAAAGTATTGTTGCTGATGTGACAGGTCGCCTGCGGTTTCACTGCTCATCCTTCCCGATTGGCCTATCCTTCATATATCGAGGCTGTGAAGTCGCCACTGTCGGTCGCTGCTGCCACGGTCCGAGATCTCATGATGACAAAGGACCAGAGCGAGCAGACGAAGAAGCTATTAGAAGAGAAGACCCAACAAGCAGCGGAAGCGGGCTTGAGGACGCGACACGAATTTGTATGGTATGAAGGAGCGCGCCATGGTTTCGTGAAGATGACAAAGACGAAGCACGGCGTGACAAGAAGGCGGAGGCTCAAGCAATCAAATGGTTCGGTAGACAGTTCGACATCGCTAGACACAACATGAACCTGAAGAAAGAGACGGTTTCATGTGTTCGATACGCAGCCAAGTCTTCACCTATCAACCAAGCACATAATGTCAGACGTCCTGGGAACCTTTTTAGAGCAAAAGTGTCTGCTCTGTCTTGATCTAAGACACAGGTTGTACTCATGAGAGGGGTAAATGGAGGCCGCGGCTAATGACGTGCCGAGCAACAAGCCTTGGAGAAACGAAAGTCCGCGTTGCACTGACACACTCCGTGCTCTATTCGCTCGTGTACTTTTTGACCGCAAGTAGGTACTGGTCGCAAGACCGCCAAGCTCCACGGATGATTCTTGTCGTCGAAGCACAATGGTGAATAGTCTCTACCCAGAGTTGCCACCAGGCGGATGAACTCATCGCTCCGAAGGCAGATCAATTGGACGCAGTTTCACTGATATCGTGTGAGACATGTCGCAACAAGAAGCGCAAGGTAAATTCGACCTCCTCCAGTGTGCGCAACGAACGCGATTAATTACTTTTGGTGTATAGTGTGATCGAATAGTGTAAGCTCAGACATAACATAGCCGTGATTGTCGCTGAAACTCGAAGACCATCATGTTCGCAATGCACGAATTCGAATGTGACCTGTATCTATCCAGAGAGTGGCAGGAGGTTCGTGCTGCTATGTCAACACGTCGAAACATCTAGCTGACACTTTAAGAGGAGTTCCCACTGGATACATAGCTAGTCTTGAAAGGAGACTTGCACAGACAGAAACTGCTCTCCTACAAGCTCTCTTGCTAGTACATGCTCTTGAGGCACAAAACACTCAGAGACTGGCCCTGTCAGTATTAGAATCTGCTGGACAACCTGTTGATCGGGAGTCGAATGAGCTACGATCGTCCAGGATTGAAGAGTGGCATCAATATCCCCTTGAGACTGGAGAGCAACAGCGGATATGGTTGCATAACAGGATCCAGTCAATGAGAAACAAACAAGAATCGAGTAATCCAACAATAGCGACATCCGCTTACACTAGTGCTGTGGAAGCATCGAGGACACCATATAAACAGACAATATCACCACAGAGAAGACAGACGATATCTAAGAGACGTCTAGAGTCCTCAGATGGTCAGGCAGACCGCGATAATATCCCGTGAACCACCCGAAGTGAACCGGATACTACAGAGGCCAGTGTATCAGTTGTTCCTCCATCTCTGCAGCACCGAGGGCTGGGTCCTGATCAAGATCTGCAATCTGCATATTTGCCTGTTCAATCGAGTCACACCCTAGCGAATGAGTCTTGTTTGTCAGATGACTCTGGTCCTGGTCAAGTCACGGTACCTATCTCGAATGAAAGGGGTTTTCGAGCAAACGCACGTTTCACCAATATATCTCTTCCTCAAACGGTAGCAACAGTGGACAGTCCGGATTCAGCGGGTGTCAACGAACGAGGACAACAGATTCAAGGAGACGACGCATTGATCGCCAAAGCGAAACGTCTCAGCGCGCTGCAGCCTCGGAAGTACTTCTAGAACCTCTTGAAGGACGGAAGGCTCCGAGCCAAGGGATGCGTGTCACTGAGGACACTCTCGCTGGTCGCTTTTATTGGAGGGCAGAAAGCTAGACCGTAGTCGTAATTCTTGTCTCAGACAAATTCCATACAGCAGTCGCGCTCCTAATGTCCTTCGATTTTGAAGGTGGAAGTTTCATTTCTCTGTCAGCTTTCATGTGATAGTCCGAGCAATGATTTAGTACAACCTTGTAAATGTGATTTGAAGGATGTAGTCTTTGTGCTTCGATTGAGGTTCTTGATCTTTGAGATATCACTACTGAGTATTGGGAACCTGTTGCGTATTGATATCCTAGAGGTGACCCTCTTGACCACGGCCAAGCATTTTGGCCACGCCGTTACAAAACTGCGTCCTTCTGTTCTTCTACCTCACCAAGTATCCATCATCTACATATTCCCCACCACGACCATCAATGCCTGTGTCATCAACTCGAGATGATCTGGAAACGCTCGATAAATCTATAGAGGTAGATGGACAAGGAGCCGACCGACCAGCTGCGAAGCGCCGCAAGCCAAATGGCACTGTGGAAGAAAGGCAACGCCGCGAGATTGGACTGATGCGACAGAGTGAAGGCATTAACAATCTAACGTTCGTGGGCAGCGCAAGTGGAATATACTTCATTCGATCCGTCTACAATGCACTAGCCAGATCAAATACTCAATTGCTACCTCGAACGTCAGATCAAAACATCGTACCTGGTGAGGAAGATCAATTGGATGGAGCTATTCCCTTCAGTTCCAAAGAACTTCGCAAGAAGTCGTTGTTGAGTCTCCAGACGGGTATGAACAATTCGCCTTCGAAACATTGCAAGAATGGTTGGAAAGCTATTTCGAGAATTGGCATACAGCGTACCCGTTCTTTCATGATCCCACTATTCTCGAATACATCGAGCGACATGTGCGTCCAGAGACGTTATCAGGACTAGCCAAAGGTAGCAGCCCTCGCTTTGCTATCGTCAGGTCGATCATGTCCATCTCTCTGGCGGATCGGCGACAATCTGGTGAAAGGGCAACTAAACAAATTCCTGCAGCCCTTGTCTTCGAATCTTCCGAAGATGCCATTGCGAGTATGCAGGACACGCTCTTCATGCCAACTTCGATTGAATCTCTGCAAGCGGCGAGACCGGGAAACCGTTGTGAAACACTACTAAAAGTCCGCCTGGACTTGACTACGGCTATATCCTGAAGAAACCAACGGACGCGACACGAATTCCAGAATGGATCAATTGTTGTGCCAACGAGACATCAGATGGCGCTGGAAGTGCTTCTGTTGGCTACTGGTCAAATGCAAATGGCCCAGAGTTAACGTCTACTTGGATCAATGGCTATCCAGTCGAGGGCCATTATACACCGTACTTCACGCAGAACAACGACCTTTCCACATCCACTGATACTATCTCGAAGGATCCGGTCGTTATAGATGGTCCAATCAAGCCCGAGCTTTTTGTGTGTTAGGAGTCCCCCAGTATGGCTGCTATCATTTGTGAGCCACGTATTGAAGAAGCGGAGGCTATGGTCACGGATGATATCAAGACGGGCCTGGTTGAAGGCTACGAGATAACCGGAACGTTGCGGAATGCCACCGGGGCTTGGTCGTATCCTTACACTCAGGAAAATCTCACAAGGACGAATACTGTATTCGACTCAGACAATGACCAGCACGTTTCCACAGAACATTATATCAGAGTCAACGCTAGGTGGGTCCAAAGTGGCTGGAAATCGGTCGGCACGGAAATTACTAACATCACTGCAGTTGGGGCTACATATTCTGGGACACACTCATCAACTCAGGTCTCCAAGGTGAATATTTCAGATTCCAAGACCGAGGGCTCAATGTCGATCTGATGTCATATTCCATGTTGTAACTCGTTGAAAACGATCAGCAAGCTCTTCTGGACTCTCAAACACTTATGGATACAGCCAATCAGACCTTCGGCATATTCTTCAAGCAATTCGCATGCTTCAATGTATGTGAACAATTGGGAGAGTATGTCTATGACAAACCAACTTTCGATTCCCGAACAGGTGACTGGATAGGGCCCTACGGTGGCCCAGTCAATGTGACTCTCAACACGCCAACTGATGAATTTCGCATGTCGCACACCGCTGCGATTATGAGCATGTCAATTTTGGGATTCTTGATCATCGTCACGATCATGATCTATGCTACCAATCGCAAAGCATACAAATCGATCCCAAGAGATGTGGACACTTTGGCTAGTACGCTTGGCTGGGTCTATGCCAGTGACAAACTGCTTACATGGGCTGCTGTCGCGCCGCCATTCGAACCCCATCTGCTTTCGCGAAGACCGCCTTTCACAAAGGTTCAAAAGGCCAGGATAGGTCCCTTCAGAAACCTTAGCGGTAATGAGCACTGGGCAATCGAGATCGTGGATGCAGATATGGACGATCTGGAAAACGTCAGCAAGCGCAAAGATGCCACTCCGGACACAGTCTCTGCTGGCGAGTTGATAGAATTGTAAGTGAAGACCCACCTCGACACTTCTGACAGCATGGACGATCCAGACCCGAGTTTGCTGAGCTCTTTCGACATTGAGCTCGAAGCAATTGTTGGCGCTGAAGATTTTCAGAAGTATGGCCATGACAAGAACATTAGAGGCTGATCAATCGGGCGAAACTCAGACAAGACAACCCTGTGTCGAGCGAATTTACCATCTACTACAGTTTTTATCTTGACAAAAGCTTCGCAAGTGGAATTGATTATGATCATCTCTCTCCATCCACTCTTCAACAACGTTCTTGTAGTCCTCAGATCCATAAGCATGAAAAATTTCCTGCAACCAACTCCCCTTTCTCTTGTGCTCCAACCCCAAGTCCTTCAGCAGCAAATCAAGATACGGCACAGCATCGAATACGAAATCTGGAAAGCTGCCTCCATAACCACAAGGGTATCTCCAACGACCAAATCTCGCGTGCAGAATTGCTTCTTTCTCAGCCTGTGAGGTCGTTGTGGGCGTTCGGGACATAGAAGAGGAAGACCGAGTTCAGCGTTCAAACCCTCGGGAAGGAACTTCAGTGGTGGTCGTGCTTTCCATCCTGTTGCGCAAACAATCGCATCAGTGCTTATTTGTGTCCCATTGCTGAGCGACACAGTCCCATCCCCCAATTCTACCACATCGGCAATATGAACTTTAACTTTTCCTTCCCTCACCAACTCCAGAAAGTCGCCGTCAAAATTCAAGATACTGAGTCCACTACCCGTCCAAAAAGCGCAATGTCTAGACTTCAGCTTCTACGTCTCTGGATGCTTATAATAGCCCATCAATGCGTTAGCATCAGTAGAAAGCACCGACCAAAACGCATCTACAACCTTCCTTCCCAGCCATGTACCGTGCAGGAAGTTTCTTACGCTGCTGTAGCCATCTTCGTCGCGCCAGATACAGGGAGATAACCAAATGAGAAGACGTCTGAGGACCAATTCCTCCAACCGCGCTTTTACGGGTGTTACGTATGGAGGTGCCATCCATGTTGGTTCTTGGCCTGTAGAGCGGATGACAAGGTTGATGGGGACATTGCGGGTTGCACAGGCATATGCGACGTCCCAAGCTGACTTTGAGCCGCCGAGGACTGTGACAGAAGAGCTCTTATTGAAGAGGCGATCAGTATGTTTGTTGAAATCGCGGGAGTGGATGAGTAAGCCAGATTTTGCGAAGATGTCTGCGCCGGTAAAGGTGGGCATGAAGAGAGTCGAGGTGAGACCGGTGGCGATGACTAGTCTTCTTGTTGATATTGTGGGCGCTTCATCGTTGTCTGTCTTCAGTTTCCAGCCTTCATCGTTTGATGATTTGGAAGCCTCTAGCACCTTCGTTCTAAATCTGGTGCGAGAAAAGACTCCGGTTTTCCTCGCAGAGTCGCTGAGATATCGGTGTATAATATGCCCTGGAATATGTTGGCCAGATTTTACGCCGTGTGTTCTCGAATCCATGGGATAGTCTGGGTACTCATACGTTCCGAGCATATTATTGGACTTCAAATCTGGATACTGACGTTCCTGACTCCAGACTCCGCCGATGGTAGATTGTGCTTCCAGAACCAAGACATTGGGATTAATGTTGCCGCGACAGAGAGACCATACCAGCCTATTGTCAATCAGTCTAATCTGCTTCACCGTTAGTCCCGTGGGTTTACACTCACCTGCTCCTACAACAACCAGATCGTATGATTGCTGCATCGTGTCTTGAATGTCACGCTGAAATTGGTTTGAACAGTGAGACGAGGGAAGATGCACGATAGAAGAGGACAGCAAACACAAGATAACACGGTCGAAGGAATTGGAAGGATTTACGCGTTGGTCTCAGCATATGTTAACCTGCATGATATGCATGTTCCGTGCTCGACGCATAGCACAGCACAGCACTGGGATTGTGTCAAACATTACGGTCACGAAACGGCAGCGATGATTTCTGAGTGCAGATAGTCTAGCACGTTAAGATCTGCATACTCGATAGGCATACGTCCTGGTGTTGTCAATAGAAAATGTGATTATGGTCGAGAGTGATGCGAGCCGAAGTAATAGCCGCTTTGTGTGCCAAGCCCGGCTAAAACTACTATCCCCAGAGCCTACCTGCTGACCGTCGAAACTCCCTCATACGAACTTTACTTGTTAGAACAATCCGCTCTCTACACCGGCCCTTCTGTTCTCGAGAAATCCAGTCCCCATAACGAAACAGCCGTGGTGGTGCAGTGGTCAGCACACCTGATCTGGTAACCTACGTTCTCTAAAGTTGCGCGTTTACCTAATAACACACTCTCTCACAGATCAGGAGGTCGTTGGTTCGAATCCAACTCACGGTGCTTGCTGTTTTCTTCCTGTATTCCTCAGCAAAGATCAGAGACAAATTGCTGTTCGTATCATCGCGCGAGTACATTTCGTCATTGTAACAATGCTCACTTCGACTCGGCAAACCCAGCTTCTATACGATTCTCCTGCACAAACTCCTCAAGGTCCTTCAAGAAAGTCTTCGTGTGTTCAATAGCCGCAAAGTGTCCTCCTTTGTCGTGAGTACGGAAGAAAGTCTGATTACCTGTTGTGGCAGCCCAGGCCTTAGGGACTGGATACACCTCATATGGATAGTAAGAATATCCTAATGGCTTTGTATCTGGAAGTTTGTATTCGGACATATTGTGTGGATTACCATTGACACCAGGAGTGTAGAACTGGCAAGAGTCACAATAAGCCGGATATATAAGATGACGGGAAGATACATACGATACGGTATGGCCAAAGACTTGCAGCTGCGCATCGAGTGAGCCAGTACAGACTGACAGATTCCAAGATGAGTGACACCGTAGGATCTTGGTCCAGGCGAGGAATTTTTCGCCGATCCTGGATGCGAGTAAGTATTTTCCGCATGCAGGATGGATCAACCAAAATTACCATGCTAGCAACGCGATAGGGTTGGTAGATAACACAAGACCTATAGTAGCAGGCTTCGTAGCATGCTGAATTGCATATGAGCTGCCAGTTTGCAAGAACTCGCGCGCTCTATGAAGACCTTTGTGCTCGGCTTCTGTTATCCCGTGCTCAAGATGCTCAGGTTCTTCTTCCATGATGCAGAAGTTAACTCGACTTGTCAGTAAAACCTCGCTTCGATTACTGGTCACTAAACTCACTGTGGTTAGCTGTCGAGAGTCAATGGGTATCCAGACATAAGACGAAAACCTTTCTCACCTTTACATTCACCATGTTTTGCAGCGATTACTCTAGCGACTTCGCTTCCGACATCGCCGCCTCGCGCCATGAATCCGGCTCCGTAGCCTAGGTTGAGCATCAGTTGATTCATCAGTCTCGCAACATCCTCAATCCAAAGTTTTTGTCAAGAGGTGAAGGGCTGGAGAATGCATAGCCTGGAAGTGACGGGACCACGATATGGTATGGCAACTCTTCAAGGCTATACTTCTTACGCAGCTTGTCGATCATGGGCAGGAACTCCAAAAAGCAGCCAGGCCAGCCGTGAAGTAACAACAATGGCACAGCATCCTGCCTTTTCGAAGGCATAGTAACAAAGTGGAGATGGAAGTTGTCGAGCTCGTCCTCAATGTTCGTGTGGAAGTGGTCGAAGGCGTTGATATGCTTTTCATGTTTGCGCCTAGAAAGCGAGTGAGAACTAGTGGAGACCTCATCTCATGAGAACTTACCAGTCAAACGTTTTCTTCCACTCTTCCACAGCCTTCGTCAACCAGTCATGTCTCGTACCAAACTTGCGGTCTCCATCAGGCAGGCTGCTCTCAAAAGTCGGTTCGGCGATTGGGGTGATGCTCAAGAGTGTGTCATGTTCATCGAGACTGTCATCGGAGATGTGTACCGTGAAAGGAGCCACTTTCGCATTGTCGTTGCTGGTGGATATTTGCGCCATACTGAGATAACGTGGATCCGGAATTTCGTTGCTCGTAGATTGAGATAAGCAGAGTTGGAATGATGGCCCTTACATGTAGACGTTCGACCCCGCTTGCTGACGAAATGACATGTAACTCAGAAGCTGCAGTGATACATAAGCACGATCATAGACCCACCTTACAATCTGATAGTCCGCCGTTCATCGCACGATCTTGCTCATCTGCGTGGTCTCGCAGTAACATCGCAAAATGTGTGAGCTACGCTTGATGTGTGAGCTACGCTTGATGTGCGACCAGCAGCACAAAACACATTTTGCCCTTCGGTGAGCTCAGTGATGACTCGGGCCTTTATGTATGAGCTCGATCTGAGGGGAAGAGCGACCCTGTGTTGAGCTCTGCCTGTCGAATACGGAGCTTCATTGGTCGCGACATTGTTCCTCTGGCAGCTCGAGTGTAGCTCCTTGTGATGGTCACTGATGTCTCTGCAACGCAAGCTGTTGCATGCTCACGAAGAAGATGACCAGAGAACGAGATTGGCCAATGTGAACACGTTGATGACTCAGCAGAGATTCTGGTCTTGGCTGCATCCTGCCGTCATTTCCGTTCTATTCCCATCGGCACATCATCCGACATCCTACGACTCGACCTCGCTCAAGACTGCGACACCGAGCACCGGTGATCAACGATGGTCCGCGGAAGGATTGTGCCTCATCGCAGCCTTATTGAAATGTGGTCGCTACCTTTTGAATTTGCCCCATGAAGCAACCTTCAACATGAATGAGCACCAAGACGACAAGTCGTCCTCTCTAACATCTGTTGCAAACTTTCGGGATGTATCGAGGTTTATCAAGAACATCAAACCAGGGCTGTTGTTTCGCAGCGCCCAGATCGGTGAGACTTTACATGATTTCACGATCGATACAAAAGGCTGATAGTTTGATCCAGACGATGCAAGTCGGGATGATCTTGATACACTCCGGGAGAGATATCAGATACGTTCAGTGATAGATTTGCGCGGCATGTAAGATTGGACCCGGGACACATTTTTCTACTGTACGCTGACAGAGTGTAGGTCGCCTTGGCCACTGATCTCTACGCTGCACTTGCCGGGCAAACACGATAGCGAAGTGGCACAACAGTACCCAGACCACATAGCCTCGACGAGTATACTCGGGCTCCGACTACACTATATAAGTCTTGCCGGTCCGCAATACAGTCGCTTCGTCTTCGGTCAACCGGGCTACTTGGAGAGGACGAAAGCTATCGTCCAAACCGCTGTCTCGCCACCAAGTGGTCTTCAGCAATGGCGAAAATCCATAAGCTCAAAGATGTTCCAAGATCGTATGGCTATAGCTGAGGCCATCATCGACCGATCGTTTCCACAGATCAAAGCTGTTTTTCAGGTCCTCGCAGATTCATCATCGTACCCTGTCTTGATCTTGAACAAGTACGGGAGTGATTTCGTGTCAATGATCGTTGACTTGGTCCTGATGCTTCTCCACGCAGATGCGCAGAGCATCCATCGAGATTACATACAGACTTACGAAGAGCTGGCTAGCCTCAAAGAAGAGCGACTTGGAGTCAAGAGAGAACAAGGGGTTCCCGACCATTTCGTGGAGCCCTTCCTGCCATTCGTCAACTCACTCGAACAACATATACAAACCAAAAACGGTGGAATAGAGCAATACTTGCTAAGTGTTGGTCTTAGCATGTCTGAGATACAAACTGTGAGAACAATTTTAAGGTCCAACTCGAGTGTATCTGAGAAGCAAGCCTGGCTAGTCGACATCTGATAACCACGATGAACTCACATCCGCAAAATCAGAGCCAACTCGTTTCCTTGAATCAACCATGTTCTGGCGTGAACTCAGCTCAGTCTTTGCCACAACATAGTTACGGCCGACACGAAACTACGACAGAAGAATCCACTATTCGGACACTATCCCGCAGTCATCCTGCGGACTTGCCAGCGCCCCTCTCATCCAGGCAGCCATATAGGAGCTTGGCATTCTTCCAGACCAGAACTTTCACCTGCTACGCCTCAAGCATCAAACACAGCCTTGGTTATCTTATAGGTCCCAATCATGCAAGGCCCATACTATCTTCGGGGAAGCGGCCTGACTTCCAGTCATTGTCGCATAGATCTCATACGCGGCAAAAGCCAAATTTATCTCAGTATTCCCTTGTCTGATGTCCAAAACACACCGCTCGGTAAAGAACTCATCCGCCTGATCGCTGAGTACCACGCTCTAGGAACGCTATAACATGAAAGCCTACCAGAAGACTATCGACCTTATCTGCTTACACTTCCTATCGCTGTTCGAAAAGTTGGCTCCGCAAACCTCAGTAAACAGCTTGGCTCTGGAAGATTTTGTGCACAGACCAATCTATAATTTGGATGTCTATGGCACTAAAAATGGAGATTTATATGTCAGAGGAGCAGAAATACGTCTGTACAAACCAACCTGCTTTATTACGCCCCTCGCCATGGCATCCACCCCAGAGATATGGAAGACAATCCTCCAAACACGGGCAAGAGATCTCACTCTAGTGCTCTCAGCAGCAGAATCAAACTTCCCATGACAGCACACGGGAACGTCAAGACAGCGGATGGAAGCTACAAATTTTTCAAACCACGCGAGGAAGCCCGAGAAACAGAATTTACTCGCGAAACCCAAATCTTGCAACAGATCAGGGAAAAAGGACTTGCAGGGTCTCAATACAGACTGCCACTTCTGGACGATCTGGTCATGGCCGACACAGGCGAGCAAGTGGTGTTGGGGAATACTCATGAACACGATCACACTGGGAGAACAGCACCTGGGATTGTTTGCTCGAGCCATACTTGGGCCTTCATCACCGTGAATCCACAGACAAAGATTGAGAGATATTGAGAAAACATATTGACCTCGGGAAGATATATACAAAGAGGTTATGGACAATATATACACACAATCAACGAAAACACAGACCAAGCCAAGCCGGAACGACCAAACATCCATGCCAAAACTCCAAAAATCCAGAAACCTGTTTTTTCTCCTAGCTAGTAGGACACTTAGGGGGCCGCCGCCCCCAGGTCGGATTCGGTTAGTGCGGGGACGACGCTAGACGCATCGGGTAATTTTGTAGTGGCCCCCACACACGGCCCCCAGCTTGCTAAA